>PVJS01008670.1:0-52473 GCA_004027185.1 Glis glis
CTCTCTCTCTCTCTCTCTCTCTCTCTCTCTCTCTCTCTCTCTCTCTCTCCTTAGTGAGGCCCTCCGCAACTTCGTGAGACCTGGTTTCAACATAAAGTATAAAAAATAGGGCCGGGGGTGTAGCGCGGAGGTAGAACGCCCCTGGTTTCAATCCCCGGTACCGCAAAATAAATAAATAAATAAATAAATAAATAAATAAATAAATAAAGTAGGGTACATCTATTCAGCAGAATCCCATGTGGCCATTAAAATGAACAAGGTTGAATTAAAATATGGATCTGGAAGGAGGTCCAAGAAAAATTAAGGCAAGATGACAAGATGTAGAATAGCATTCAGAATGTGATCACACTTGTGATTTTTTTAAAAGGATACAAAAATGTAAGCATGTGTACTTTCAGAAAAAAAAACACAGAATATAATTACAGCAAGGACTGGGATCTGGTATAGGTTATTCTACCATTTGTGCTGCTTCTATAGCATGAGCTTGTATTTCTTTTGTGCTCAAAACTAACTAGTTAAAATTGGAATAAAAGCAACATTAAGTTAATGAGATACTGTGCATCTTTTCCAAACCCTGCTCCTCAGTCTAAAGGAAGGAAAGAGACGTGAGGGCAATTCACCTATGTTGTTGATCTGGCTGAGCTCTGTCCTGTGTACACATTTTCACCTTGGGATATAAAAAGGGCTCCTAGGCTCACTGAATCCCCCTGTGGATGGGCAGCTTCAGTCTGCGCGGTCAAAAGCTGGAGTCTACAATTATCGGTGGTTGCAGTCCCTCTTCACAAGCAGGGGCTCCTATTACACCAAATCTTCCCCTACCAGTTTTTCAATTATCTATGACTAATGAGCACTTTGGGAACAGTTTCAGACACACACATAATCCTCTTTCCTGATGTCAGCAGCAGAAATTAATGACTATGTGGATTGCTGGGAGACAGAAAATGCATTATAATGGTCAACAGAACTGTTATCCTCTCCAGGAAGGGGGAAGGGGTTGGGGTGTTGAATTAACTGGAAGGTTCAGTGTTTCTTTGTATTCCTATAGTGAGATAAAGCCCAGGGGAAGAGTTGGCTCCAGGCCCATGGAAATGTCAGGGAGAAGTTCGGGCGTGGGTGGCATGCATCCCTGGTTCCTCATGCTTGGCACTGGGGTCCCAGTCCCAGCTCGGTTTTGCCAAGGTCAACAGGCCAACCAGATTGGCCAGAAAGGTGCTAAGTGATGCCCTACATTGCCAGCAGAGTGGGTCCTGGAGTTCTTTCTGCCTGAACCTACATTCTATCTAGTTTAGGGGTGAAGAACAAACCTAAGAATATACAACTCTCTCACAATAGGCTGGAGTTATTTTAAAAGTACATGGTGGCAGATGTAAGTGTTTTGCCACACACAGGCATGCCACATGCTTGGGTGGTTTCAAAAACTGTTAAGACCTAGCCCGACTCTGGTGGAGCCCCTGAGTTATGTGAAGCATGAACTTTACAAAGCAATACATAATACCATCCATGTGCTTATGGCTGCCAGTAGATGTGGCTATTGATAATAATTTTAAAAGAACTGATAGAATTAGAAGCTTGGCCCATGCCCAGTACCCAAATTCCTTTGCAGAGATCTCAGATCATTTGGACAGGTCAGCTCTGGGAGTTTTCTAGATCTGGAACAACAACTGATAAAAGACTGATTCAAAAACATTCTAGTAATTCTGGCTTCTGAAGTGGAGTTATACATGTTCAGAATGATTCACTCAACCAGAGAAATTAATGAGAAATCCAAACCTGATATGTTCTGCCACCTGTTGAAAGACATCTTCTGAAACAGTAACTTGTCCGTTTCCCTTCATTTGCTTCCTAGAAAAATCTCATTTTAACTGGAAATTAAATTCCATTTTATATTACTGATTTAATATCAAACTATGATATCCTCATTATGCATTAAAGAAATGTTTATTGAGTACCTAGTATATGCCCAGCACTTCCCAGTGCTGACAATGCATTAAGGATCAAGATAGATGGGGCCCCTGCCCTCACTGGGCTTACTTTTTAGAAGACACCAGTCTTGTCCAGTACCTCTTCTGAATTATATCTTGTATTTATACTAGCTTGTGAGCTCCTCTGAGGTTTGGACTGTGTTTATATATTCTTATATCCCTGACCTTGCATTCTGACTGATAGTAGGTATTTAGTAAACACTACACAGTATATTTTAATCCATTTTTGTTAATTCTATGTTGTACTTTTACCATATGTTGTCTCTATCCATCTCCCCCATTAGAAAGAGAATGCTCAAAGAATATTTTATCCATCTATGGTCCCATTTTTCTATTTACCTGTAACACCCAGCAGTGTCTAGAGCACAGTAAATTCTTGGTAATGTCCTTTTAATAGAATTTGTAGATAAAAAAAAGAGACAAACAAGTCAACATAGATCAATGAATGTAGATAAGAAGATTAAACATATATACAACATACACACTCACATAGGAGGCTACATATCAGTTGAGAGAGCAAAGAGAAAAGACTATTAGCTCTTGATATTAGAACAAGGAACATATTTCCTAGTATAATCCCACCAGTAATACCTCTCATTTTATCCAACTCAGGGACAACAGAGTGTATCAAGGCCAATCCATATGCCTAGCAAATGGTTGACCAGCAGACCTAAGCTATCCCAGGCACAGTAGATGCTATGGTGTCAAGACATGGTGGTACCACCTTCTAGTGGAATAGAACTCTCAAATTCTCCTAGCCTGGACAAATCTGGTTCAAGTAGTAGCCTAACAAGCAACTAGTAACTACTATAATTCGGTGATCAGAGGAATGGTGTGTATAACTTGTATTTCAACAAGGTAAACATTGTAAGAGTAATAGGGCCAATTAGTGAAACCCATGGGTCACAGTCACTGTTCTTGCCACTTTTTAGTTGCTTTACCTTTAGTGTTAGTAACAAACCTATTGCAAGAGAATTAGATTAGATTCTGCAGTAATAGAATTAGGTTTTGTGAATGAGATCCTATGGTATTAGAGACTATTACTTTACAATTGTAGAAACAAAGCCACAAAACATTATATAATTTGTTCAGAGTCACCTATGTAGTAAGAATTTCAACCCAGAATTCTCTGCCTCTAGAGTCTGGGATCTTCCTACAATACCTTGCAGATTAGAAGGGTAGGTGTGGACTATCATGGATAGGAAAGGAAGGCAGCTTCATTTAGAGGAGGCTCCTCTGGTAGGTTGTATGGACAAACAAACCCCCAAGAGCCATGAAATCTCAACATGCTGAATCATCTAGTTTCTTTCTCTCCTCTCCTCTCCTTTCCTCTCTTCTTTTCTCCTCTCCTTGTCTCTCTTCTCCTCTCTTCTTCCTTACAAATAAACACCGGACTTGGCCCTTGGAGACTATCAACTTCAGTGTATTCCTTTCGCAGGAAGAGAAACTGAACCTAGAGAGGGAAGTGGTTCCTCTGGGGTCAACCTGCTACAGAAGTAGAGACTGGGGAGACTAGACTGGACCCAGGGCTCCTGACTCAAGGCAGGCATCCTCCACGTCTCAAACACTGCCTGCAATGGCGATGCCATCCCACACCCTCCCCCAGTGAAGTAGGATGCTTGTCCAAGCCAGAGACATAAGTCACATGGGGAACAGGAGAGCTGGCAACAGTCCAACAGATCCTAGCCATGTAGGTGGCTGATTCTGAACTATTCAGATCATAAAGAACCATCTTTTTAGCTTGAAGTCATCTACTTTGGCACCCACAGTGACCTAATTCTCTAGATAATTCCCAATGCCCTATTTTGTTCTCACCTAGCCTAAGGCCACCTCCCAAAAGCCTTCCCTGGGTGGATCCTAATTAATCACTCTTTTCCTCTACAATCCCACAGCACGGTTTTTGGAATTGCATCATTCTGTTCTATATAAGTGCTTTTTTTCTTTCAGCCTAACCTTTCTAATTATGACGATAACCACCTTGAGGGCAGAGCTCTCTTTGTGCCTGATGTAGCAGAAGAGGCCTGCAGGTTAGCACAGTATGCGGGAGTTCAGGGGCTGCACAGGCTGGGATGGGGGAGGGTGGCTCTACCACTCACAGGGATTGTGAGCTTGGGTATGGGATTTCATTTCCCTGAAACAGTTTCCTCATCTGTTAAAAAAAAAAAACTAGAATAATGCTATTTTTCGCCCAGAGAGGTTATGATGATCAAACAAGAACATGCAAATAAAGCACATTAGCACGGCATCTGCCACATGGCAAGTGTTCAACAAATGTGATATACCATTACAATTGTGAGGACACCCCGTTCCTGATGCGGTGGACATTGCCTGGCACACAAAGGTTACTCCACTCATTCTGGCTGGGTTTATAAAACTCGAGGAGAGATCTGTGATTTTACAGCAAGTGGAGATATATGCTTTTGGGGTCATGAGAGCAAGCTGCAGGAACTGCAAAGGCTGTTAAAATATTCACAGTGATGGATTCAGTTTTCCAGCATAAAAAGCATCTCCCTGTGGTCATGCCTCTGTGGCAGGCCTTCAGAGTGAAATGTTTAAAGAGTATAGAAGGTGTTCTCTTTGGAGTTATTTTAAGGAGCAAATGCTAGTTTCAAAAGGAAAAAATATATATATTATTTTGTCAGCAAAACACTTGACTGTTAAGACAGCCAATGCTTTTAAGACCCATGCAAACAGTTCTGCCTTCGAGAGCTCCCTAGTTCTAGGAGAAGATAAATTTGGGAAGTATTGATCTCAAAATAAAGGCCATTCTTTTGATTAAGTACACTTCTTTTTATGACCTTCATCATTCATTCTGTCCCACCCTCATGAACACTTGGCCAGTGTCAGCCTCTAGTCTAGACCACTGCTTGCCCACCACTGGTTCACAGAATGATAACAGCCTACTAAGAAGAGACAGATCTACAAGATGTTAAACAATTCCTATGTGGAAAAGCCCGCCAGTGGGTCTGGTGCTAACCATACAAGGCCAAACATCTGGTGACTTGAAGACATCTGGGCTTTTCTATCATGTAGACCAAACATGATTCAGGTAATTGACCAAATTTTTCACTTCCCAACCAGATGTCTTACTTTCATAGAAAAGAAGCCAATCTTGTACTTTCATGTGCAAATAAGCTAGACATAAATTCACCCCGGAGGGCAGGATTCATTGCTTATTCTCATTGAATTACTAAATTACAAATTATTTCTTTCTTTTTCATCTACTTTACCTTTGAAAAAGGTTTTCCACTTTTGTTTTGAAAAGCAAGTACTTCACCTTAGAAATGTTCTGTCTTTTTAAATGTCTATTCCTCGTTTTCTGACAGCGAGGCATGTGTTATTGTGAAGAATGTGATTTCAGCAACCAGGAGGATCTGTGATTCTGCGCATCTTCCTCCCAAACTCTAAGGGCCTTGGAAGAAGTCACTTAAATCTCTGAATTTAGTTTCTTTGCAGATATACACGATAACTATAAGGGACATCATGGAGATTCAAGATCATTCATCACTACATTGTGTTTCAGGCGTTTACTCTGTGCCTGGTACTGAGAGATTGCAGAAGGCCACGATGGTGGCCTGTCCTCCCTTGGCTCTGTTAAAGAGTGACATAAAACTCACTCTTAATATACTGCAATGACAAACATACTGTCCCACAAAAGTGATGCCTTTACTTGGGATTTTCAATAAAATTATAAGTGACTCCAACTGCAGCTGATTTTTAAAGGGAAATACAAAGTCTGTAAAAGGAATGACATGTCTGAAACTTTTCCTCATCTTGAATCCTGCTTTCAAGCATACACTGGAATTTGCTCTGATTGCGTTTGTTTAAAGAATTCACGTGGTTATCAATGACCTTCCACCTTCTATGCCGTTGTCCTGACAACCAACCATTTACTGGACAGAATATGGAAAACAGACAACAATGTGTCTCTTCAGTGAGGTTTAGTCAGCCAAACCCAACAGTACAGAGACAATATTCAAAAGACTACTGTGTGGGTCAAAAGACTTTATGTGTGAGATCCTTAAAAGGAAGAACATGGATATATACATGAATAAAGCAGACAGGACTGTTTAGAGAACATGACTGCTCAAAGAGAAGCTACTGTGCAGAACTCACTTGTAGTTAATAGTTGTGTTACAAAAGCCAGGATACAAATAAATATCGCACATAAAGGCAAAAGGGCTACATTTGTCATTGTTTTTCAGTTATCCTAATAAGAAGTTGGTTTTTTTATTCTATACTTAGCCTAAGCCCAGAAACAACTCAATTGGAATGGAATATAGCTATGGTTTTTAAACTTTTTCCCCAAAGCCAGATTCTTTTTTTTCCAAAATGGAATCTGTTCTAGAAATCTAGTGTATAATTCTACTCTGGTTCAAATAGAGAAGGAAATGCCCAGAGGTGATGGAGGCATGAACCCTGGCATGAATGATCTAGATTTAGGGGTTGAGGGACAGAGGTTCAAATCCAGAACTTAACTTGTGGTGAGTGGTTGCCAATCTATAGAGGCATGAAAGAGAGGAGGGATGGTGATTTGGAACTATAAGACAGAGACCCCTTCTCTTAGGCTTCTGCAAAAGGACAAAAGGTAACCAAGCAGCAAAAGTCCACTGATAACAACAAAGACAGTGGCCTCACCCTGGGGTGAAGGAGGGCCCTGCACTTTCAGAACCTCCAAGTGAAGAATTTGCTGGGTTGATGCTTAGCCAAAATAGTGAAGTAAAATCCCTAAAGCCCTCACTCATGTTGCCATGGGAATGTGGCAGAGGAAGATTCCAAAAAATGATGCCATAACTTAACGACACTTAAAATCCCTATCTAGGTCACCTGGGGGTGGGGTTGTCACATAAATTTTGGGGAAATGCTGAAGTGATAAGAAATGGAAGCTTAAAGCTTAGTAAATGAAACAAAATCTAATTTCTCCATTTTTAAAGTCTCATTCTTTGGACACAGGATCTGGGAAACTGAATAGACCTTAGGCAAAATGAAAAAGGAAGGCTGGCTCAAAGCCCAGAAGTGTCACCAGCCATCCTGTCCTTTTACTCTGGCCATAAGAAGGGCTCCCAGAGGCAGCACTAAAAGCAGAGAGAGCTAGTCCCAGTTTCAGGCAGGCTTTGGTGTCTGTGGCTGGGAGGGGAGACAGACTAGCTGTGCAGGACCCCACCTTTTGGAGCTGTTTCCAGGGAAGACTTTCAGAATTGTATAATCTCTGGAAGATAATCAAGGGTGAACATCCATGAGGCCAGTTAATCAGACCCTCGCTTGTACAATCAGTATTGATTTTTTTAAGGCAAAAACAAAGAACATGGAACTATTATGAACTGTGGCTTTTCTTCAGTTTACAAAATAATAAAATTTCATTACAGATAATTCAAACAATACATAAAGATAAAAAAAGCGTTCCCTTGATTTTTCTCCTCCCAGAGGTAACTACCAATAAAATCTTAGAGAATAGACTTCCAAAACATTAGGCTACACCTGTAGTCAATTTTATGTAAATGGGATGATATAATTATGCAATCTTACAGTCTCCCTTTTTAACTCAATGGTATTTTAGACATCTCTCTTCATCAATGACTCTAGTTCATTCTTTCTGAAAATGTATTATATTGTATAATTTGGATGTACCATATTATTTAACGAATCTCTTACTATTGAGCAGTTAATTTGTTTCTGTCAAATTAAAAACAAGTCCAGGGTTGGGGGTGTAGCTCAATGACAGAACTCTTGACTAACATGTACAAAGCCAAGGTTTCAACCCCAAGTATTGAAAAAACAAAACAAAGAAACAAAACAAGTATAGATGTATGGAAGAGAAACTTGAGAAACTTTATACCAAGGTATTATTACAAGGCAGGGGGCAATACAATGTAGTGGGTGGAATTATTGCAAGAGGGAGAACACTTTGACCATAAGATCTTTAAAAATCTCAAAGGTTAGGCAAAGAGGGTTTTTCTTTCATAAAGTGTTGATTTAGACCTCTAATATTCCCTAAAGGCCCATATGTTAAAGGATTGATCCTCAGCCTCTGGCACTATTGGGAGATGGTACAACCTTGAAGAGGTAGGCATAGTGGAAGGAAATTACATCTTTGGGGGCGGCCCTTGGAGGGGTTATTGGGACCCTGGCCCCTTCCTGTCTCTTTTTGCTTCCTGGCCACCATGAAATGAGCAGTTTCCCTTGCCACGTGCTTCCTGCCATGATGTGCTGTGCTGCCACAGGCCCAAAATCAATACAGTCCAGCAATCTCTGAAACTGTGAGCTCAAAATACTCTTTCCTTGTTTTAAGTTGCTCATCTCAGGTATTTTGTCACAGCAATGGAAAGCTGACTAAACATAGAGAGGAATAAAGGAGGCTAGAAAGAATGGGGTGTGAAGAAATGGGATGAGAGAGTGGCATGACTGGATAGTAGACCAGGGAATGTTTTACCCTGGGCCAGCCTCTTTTCAGGGAGGAAACTGGGATGATTAATTTCATGTGTCTACTTGATTGGCCACAGGGTGCCCAGATACTTTGTCAAATATTATTCTCTGAATGTTTCTCTGAGGGTGTTTTGGGATAAGTTTATCTCTTACATCTGAGACTGAGTAAAGCAGACTGCCCTCCCTAATTATGGATGGGTCTCATCCAATCAGTCAGTTGAAGACCTAAAGAGCATAAAAGACCACTGTCCGCTGAGGAACACCGTTCCCATCTACGATCGGATCTAGTTGTTCAGGTTATGAAGTCCATTCCCTTCCCTTCAGTCAATGAGTGAAAAAGAAATATCGCTAAGCCCATGCATCTGCCTTGTGGTCTTCAAATCAGGAGCTGGGCTTTTTCTTGGTTCTGGACTGGAAACATCACTATTTCTGGGTCTTGCATGAGCCAACTGACCTTTGGGCTGGAACTACATCATTGGCTCTCTTGGTTCTCTTGGACTGGAAATGCAAATCATCTTCCCTGGTCTCCAGCTTGCTGACTCACCCTGCAGATCTTCCAACTTGCCAGTCTCCATGACTGTGTGAGCCGATTCCCTATGATAAATCATACAATCTATATTTCCAATTGGTTCTGTTTCTCTGGAGAACTTTGACTAACAGGCTCCTTCAGGAAGGGCTGCATGATGGCTCAGACTGAGGCTGAAGATGGGCATAGGATTCGGGACATAGGATACAGACGGAATCGTAATCAAAGTTTGGCTGATAAGCATTTTGTTCCAGTTGATCAGTGGCAAAAAAGCAGTTCAGCAAATCCTTTATAAGGCAAAGAACTGGAACGTGGCAGGTCTATGCTTGGACTTTTAATCAGTGAATGGTAGCCATCTGTGAGTCTTATCTAAGTCACATGGCGAAGGGTGGTTCTTTGCAGGTCATTTCCTGAAACGCAACATGTTGGTAGCATTTCTTAACCTTTGCTATTTTCCAGGCAAGGAGGGCTCAGGTAAAAGCCCGCATTGTCATTTCTAATTATTCCCATTTTAAATAATACTGTAAAAAACATTTTGGAAAATACACCCTGGCCCACATAGTGTCATGGTTTATTTGAAGAGTTTAGGAATAGCACCTCATGGAGGTGAATAGCTCACAACCTCAGGGATAAGAAAAACAAGGTGAAGATATAAACACTTTCCTCTGGCCACAAAAAATCTAATTTGAGACATTCTGAATCCCCCTCCTTAGATGGACGTCCTTGGGCTCCATGCTCAGTCAGTAAGATAGGGTGGAAGGAGCTCAAGTATTGAATTTACACACAGTGGGGTTCAAGTCCACTCCAACACCTACCAGCTGTAAGACTTTGGGTTACACTTTTAACATCTCTATTTCTCTTGTACAAGATGGGAAGAACAGTACATAAAAAGAGTGTTGTAAAAGGAATGAGATGATGAATGTGAAAAGGGCCAGTAGTACACTCATGGCATTTAATCAATTTTCATAAATATTTATCTTCCCATATAGAGGAAGTGATAGAGAAGCAAATAATGGTATAAGGGAAGGGAGCAAGTCAGTAAGTACCAGCTTGCCAACTGTGATCCAAGCATGGCATAACGTACTTTACAGCTCTCACCCAATTTAAACTCATATTATTCCCCCGAGGGAGGGAACGAAGGTTGTCCCCACATTATGGATCAAGAAACCGAAATGCAAGGTGGACTTGTAACTTGTTTGAAGTCTCACTTCAAATAAATGGCAGGATCTGGGGTTGGATATAGTTGTTCAGGTTATTAAGCCCCTTCCCTTCCCATCAGCCAATGAGTGAAAAACGGATATCCCTAAGCCCAGGTGTAGCTATTTGTTCTACCCTTTCCTACAATCTGACAAGTGTTGTGCTGGCAAATTCCACCAAGAGTGTTTTGCCTTGTAACCTCAAGCCTCTCTTCAATGGAAGGCTAATGCTCTCCCCCAGGTTTAGAGTCAATGTCTGGGACAAACCAGCAGGCCATTTAGCAGAAGCAACAAGATTCCCACTGCGTGTCCACCCCACATTTCCCTGGGGAAACATGAGGAGCATGCAGAAGCTTCGGCAGAAGAGGCGCCTGCATGATTCACTAATGGAATTCACACTCTAACTGGCTTCCACAGCACAAGAAATCTGAACTGAAGACTGAAAGAAAGCTTCTGGGTTCTGGCAAGGTAACATTCTTCCCCCCAGGTAAGCGGAAAGGGAGAAGACGAAGACTGAAACTCCACTTGCAAAATTCCTGAGAGGCCTCTCTCAGAAGTTCTGTTGCATGTGTATCTATGTTTATAGCAGCACAATTCACAATTGCCAAACTTTGGAACCAGCCAAGGTGTCCATCAACAGATGAATGGATCACAAAACTATGGGATATGTACACAATGGAATTTTACGCAGCCACAAAGAAGAACAAAATCACATCATTTGCAGGGAAATGGAAAGAACTAGAGAACATTATGCCAAGTGATATTAGTAAGTCTCTAAGAGTAAAAAATCGGATGTTCCCCCTAATCTGTGGGAGCTAGATAGACTGGGACTTAGAAGGGATTAGAAGGGAAGAAGAAGAAATCTTTAGATGGACAAAGAAGGTGACCTAACAGAGGGAGTTGGGAGGGGGGTGGAGGGAAACACACCATAGCACATGATGTACATACACAAACCTATAAGACTCAATCACTATCCGGAGCATGAAAGGGAGGGAAGGGGGAGGGAATAGGGTGGGATTGGAGGGAGGGCTAAATGTGCAATGTGTGCATGTCTGATGTTCATACCCTGACATATATCAAGATGTATAATTACAATGCACCAATAAATGAACATAAAAAAAAGAAGTTCTGTTCTTTAGTGGATGAAGCTGGATGAAGCTGAAGATCAGAACCTTGATAAGAGGTGAAGCTGGGAATTGATACCAGCTTCCAGACTCCAAATCACACTCCAACATTTTCCTTCCTATTTCTTTCTTTTTTTTTTGCGGTACTAGGGATTGAACCCAGGGGCATTCTACCACCAAGCTTCACCCCCAGCCCTATTTTTTTATTCTTTATTTTGAAACAGGGTCTCACTAATTTGTGGAGGGCCTCACTAAGTAGCTGAGGCTGGCTGTGATCCTGGATCCTCCGGTGTCAGCCTCCCAAGTACTGGGATTACAAGCGTGCGCCACCATGCCCGGCTGTTTCCTTCCTATTTCTTAATTAAAATGTTTGGTGAGAATCAAATAAAACCACAAGGAAAAAAGGTAAGAAGGTAAGAAGGAAGGAAAGAAAGGAGGGGGAAAGTGGAGGAAAGGAAGGAAGGAAGGAAGGAAGGAAGGAAGGAAGGGAGGGAGGAAGGAAGGAAGGATTAGCACTCATTCTCCTGATGCTCACTCTGCTGTTTGTATTACTTTGCTCCCTTATTTTTCAGCTATTGCATTAGACCAGTGGGCTCCCCAACTAGATGCATGAAAATCACCTGAGAAGTTGTTAGACGTGTACCTCTTGTGCCTCACCTTAGACGAATGGAGCAGCAACTCTGGGGTGGAGCCTAGTCTCCTTACAGGTGATTCTGATGCACACTTAAATATGACATCCACTGCATTTGAGTCCCCCAGAGAGCCTTTAGGAGAGGTTCCTGAGCCTCCTCTGTGACTTTTGGTTAATAGTTATGAAGTGGGGTCCTAGGATTCCTATTTTTAAGAGCTCCCCGTTAGTCCTGATGCATAAACAGAAGTGAGCACAGAATCCCCAGAAAACACATGTCGACAATTAGAACAGTTCATGTAAAGATGTGTGAACTTTACAACTGCAGCCTACGTTTAAAAGATGGCCTCTTTTCGGACCAGCGGAGTGATTTTGGGCAAGCTACTCTCCAGCCTCCTCCTCATTTCTAAAATAGAATTAATAACATGTGTTTCTTAGGGGTGTAAAAATTAATATAAAACCCTTGGTATAGTGTCTGGTACATAGTCAGCACTAAATAGGAAGAGGCTATTTTTATTAAGCACCTAGTGACAATGAAGAAACGCTAACTCCTGTAAAACCTCCATTGTCCTAAGTGGCAGGGGTGGGAGTACAGGAGGGGTCCCCGCGGGCATCTGTGAAGCTTTCTCATTCCTTTGTGTCCTGCTGTGCATGTGAATATGCTCTTGCAGGGAAATGTGACATCCTCTAATTATACTGTCCTGCAAAGAATCAGAAGCAAAGGTGATCCTAGAAGAATAGAGAGGGGGAAATGGGGCAGCAGTGTGAGGGGATTCAGAAACAATGCGAAGACAGAAATAGCCGTGCCCGCAGAGCTGTGGGTACTAACAGGAAACCCACCTTCCAGGAAGGCTGAGCCGACTGACACGGGGAGAATTGTGCACAGCAAGGGGGCTCTGCCTGGCCTTCTCAAGGCAGGCATGCACAGCGTGGGCAGGCAGCAGGAAGACCAAGGTGCGGAGCGGAGACTGGTGAATCAGGCAGACAGACTGTGGCCCAAGGATGGAAGGCTACTGCAGGGCAGAAGTCGGCAGTTCCTATTAAAATCCAGGCTAGAAGAATGACATTCTACTCTAGTTTCATGTTTAAGCAAATATTTTCCCTAACGTGCAAACTGAGCAAATTTCAAAAGTTTCTTTCCCTCTTCCTGCTTGCAACTTGTAAATCTATTTTCTCAGGATGCTCATGTGGCTGTTTGAGTCTCTACATGTGTCCTCGGGCTGTTCCTTCTCTATGGATATCCTTCCCTGCTCCTTCCCAGAGGTAACCTCTCTCCTCGCCCCTCAGGAAGCAACACAGGGGTCACCTTCCCCAGGAAGGCCACCCTGAATGCCCACCTGCTCCACATTGAGCTGTGCTGGGTCCCTTGGCAGTACAGCCATGCACCTAGCATGCAGTCTGATGGTCACACTGCCAGAACTCAGTATGTCCCAAAGTGTTGCCCGCACAAGTTAAAAAAGATGTGAAAGCGTGTTATTTGAGAATAGCCCTTGGTGAAATAAACTCAGAGTGCCAAGCTGAACTAAGTTGAGTAGGTTTCTATACTACAACAATTCTGAGACTTTACTATGCTGGTGTTCATTGAGAATCTCCAAGGAAATGTGAAGTAAGAATTTCTGATCTGATTTGACCCTGGGACATTTTTCCCATAAAAATCACCTCTAGTTCCACAGTGTACACTGTGAAATATGCTGCTATATTTTACTGAAATTGTTCTTTATGCCTCACTATAATCTCCTTTGTGGGCAACAGTGTGCAATAGTGCATTTCTGGTATCTGCCTACAACCTGCTATGTGGTAGATACAAACTGAAAGTCAACTGAATGCTAAAAAGCTAAACCATTATTCCATGTCTCAAAACCACCCAATGGCTTTCAGTTACACTTAAAAACTCTGGGTGCCGTACTCCAAGGGTCTCATGAGCATCTACTCCACATATTCTCTCTCTCTCTCCCATTTTCCCTTTGTTACTGGGGATTGAACCCAGGGGCATTCTACCTCTGAGCTACACTACAGCCCTTTTAATTTTTCATTTTAAAATAGGGTTTCACTAAGTTGCTGAGATTCTTGCTAAGTTGCTGAGGCTGGCCTTGAACCTGCAATCCTTCAGTCTCAGCCTCCCAAGTATTGGGATTACAGGTGTGCACCGCCACACCTGTCTCCTACCCCACTTTTTTAAAATCTCCTACCCCGCCTCTTGTATTCCCCTCCCTCACTACATTCTGCTACATTGGTCTTTCCTAACTCTCCTCAAACAGGTCAAACTTAGTCCCTTCTCTGGGCCTTTGCATGTACTGTGGCTTCTGCCAGGACATTCCTGCCCACATGTCGCATTGCTGAAGCTGTCTTTATACCCAGGTCTTTTTTTTGTGTGTGTGGTACCGGGGATTGAACCCAGGGGCATTTTACCTCCGACCTACACCCCCGGCCCTATTTTTTATACTTTATTTTGAAAGAGGGTCTCACGAAGTTGTGGAGGGCCTCACTAAGTAGCTGAGGCTGGCCACGAACCTAGATCCTCCAGTCTCAGCCTCCCAAGTACTGGGATTACAAGCATGCGCCACCACGCCTGGCAGTATACCCGGGTCTTAACTCAGAAGTCTCCTCCTTAGCGAGGCCTTCCCCACCCATGTTTCAGACAGCATCTGAGTGCCATCAGAACGGCCCTCTGTGCTCTTGTTACTGTCTGGTGTGTCCACCTCACATGGTAATGCCATGTCACCCTCACTGTTCTGTGCACTGCTACCTTCAAGAGTGCTGGAATGAGGATACGCTGATGAGCATGTACAGGCTACTGAAGGGATGAATTGAATCAGTCTATATGCATCAGCTGGTTAGGAGCCCCAGCCTTCCTCTCAGAACCAGGATACACCCTAGCCTGTCAGTGACTCGCTCTGTGACCAGGGCAAGTCATATAACCACAAAAAGGCTGATTTCTTCACCTGCACAATAAGAAACAATAGAATTATAGTTTAAGTAACATATCGAGGCCATTAATTAGTCTCTTTCTCTTCCAAGGAAAGAGTGAAACAAAGTAGAATTATTTCTTCCTTTCTTTTTTAAAAAGATGAATTGTGGCAAAATACACATAACATAAAATTTCCTATTGTAACCATTTTTATGGGTGGAGTTCAGTAGTATTAAATACATTCACATTGGTTTGAACCTATCACCTCATTCATTTTCAGAACTCTTTCCATCTGTAAAATTGAAATTCTGTACCCATCGAACATTAACTCCCCCTTTCTTTTTCACCCCAGCCCTTGACAACCAGAACTCTACTTTCCGTCTCTGTAGAATCTGACTATGGGAGGGCTATAGTTTGGACTTTATAAAGTAATTATCTCAAGTACTTGCTGTAGTGATAGAAAGCTGACTAACACACTTAAGTATCTGTCTGAATCTGTTTCTGTGCTAAAACTGAATACCACAGACTAGGGAGTTCATAAAGAACAGAGGTTTGCTTAGCTCATGGTTCTGGGAACTGGGAAGTCCAAGAGCATGTTGTTGTCATCTCATGAGGACCATTTTGCTTCATCATGACATGTAGGATGTCACATGGTGACACAGAGCAAGCTTGCTAGCACAAGTCTCCCTTCTTGTTCTTATAAAGCCACTAATGGCATGGGATCCTTACCTCATAGCCTCATTTAATACTAGTCATCCCCCAAAGGCCCATCTCTAAATATCTCTATGTGTGTCAAGAACTTTCAAATATTCTTATCTTTTTAAAAATATAGACAATTCACAAATGAAAATATACATAAATAACAACATGAAAAAATACACAAATAATAACATGAAAAAAGGTCAATCTCACTAAGAGTTAAAGAAATAGAAAATAAAACAGAAACGACATGCTATTTTCCACTGTCTTACATGATTCTGAAAATGCTACTTTGCATAATCTTTCTGGAGAATAAGTTAACAGTGGACATATCAAGAGCCTTAAAAATATTTGTACCTTTTGACTTAGTAAAGCCCTAATTGAAACCTATCTTTAAGCCGAGCGTGGTGGTGCACACTTGTAATCCTAGTACTTGGGAAGCTGAGACAGGAGGATCGCAGGTTCAAGGACAGCCTCAGCAATTTAGTGAGGCTCTCAGCAACCTAGTGAAACCCTGTTTCCAAATAAGAAATAAAATCGGTCTAGGGATGTAGCTCAGAAGTAGAAGGCCTCTGGGTTCAATTCCCAGCATCACACACAAAAAAAAGAAACCTATCTTTAAAAATCACATAAAATGCAGCTGGGCGTGGTAGCACACTCCTGTAATCCCAGTACTTGGAAGGGTGAGACAGGAGCATTGAAGGTTTAAGGACAGTCTCAGCAACTCAGTGAGACCCTGTTTCAAAATTTCAAAAAACATAAAATAAAAAGGGCTGTGGTGTAGCTCAGAGGTAGAATGACTTTGGGTTCAATCCCTAGTACCAAAATAATAATAATGATAAACATAATAATAAAATAAAAATCACATAAAATGCAGATGAAGTTATATATAAATACAATGATAACTAATTTTATAGAAATTAGAAATAGACTTAAATAAAAATAAAAATAGAATAATTCAGAAAAATTTAAATGACAATAAGAAGAATGTTGCTAATTAGGTTACTACACAGTAAATTAAAAATGTGAAGAGTTGTAATGACATGCATATAAATTATTATTTCAATTACATAAAATAATAAAATGTGAATAGTATAAATATATATACTATTAATATTATATATACATAACATTATATTATTATATATAATATATACATTATTTCACATATATATACATACATTAAAAAAACAGAAAGACAATATATCAAAACATGGCCATCTCTTGGAAGGGAAAGTTGGATGAAATAGTGTTTTGTATTTTCCAAGTTTTCTACACTAAATATGCTCTAGGTACATTCTGAAATAAAAACTATATATATTAATGTACTTCTATTGGTGCACTGTAATTTTACATAATAATGAGGATCAGAGTGATGGAAACATAGATGCACACAGCACTTGGTGTGTTTCTCTCTGAATCCTACCCTGCTCCCTCCCCCTACTCATATATGTTATTTAGACTGGTATTGATCATTTCGAATATGTGCATAGCATTATTTGAACTGTTTCCTTCATTAAGTCTCCTCCTCCCTCCCTCCCTTAAATCTGTTCCAATATTCCACTGCAATATCCCCTCATTTATCTAATGTCCCTTTTGTTTCATGATTTCTCTCTAGCTTCCACATATGAGAGAAAATATACAATCCTTCACTCTGAGACTGGCTAATTTCACTTAATATTCTCTAGTTCCACTTTCCTGCAAATGACATAATTTTGCTCTTTTTTTGGTACTGGGGATTGAATCCAGGGGCATTCAACCTCCGAGCTACACCCCCAGCCCTATTTTTTTATTATTTATTTTGAAATAGGGTCTCACTAAGTTGCAGAGGGTCTCACTAAAGGTAGCTGAGACTGGATGAGAACCTGTGATCCTCCTGTCTCAATCTCCCAAGTTCTGGGATTACAAGTGTGAGCCACCATGCCAGCAATTTTATTCTTGTTTATGGCTGAGTAAAGTTCTATTGTGCATATAAATACATTAATATATGTACATACAATAAAAAACAGAAACAAAATATACCAAACCATGGCCATCTCTTGGAGGGAAAAGTTGGGTGAAATGCTTTTTGTATTTTTCAAGTTTTCTACACTAAATATACACTATGTACATTCTGATATTAAAAAAAACTATATTAAAGAGTATATTTTTACCTAGAAATACCATTGTTAGAAATTTTTAAGATACAGAAAATGAATATTAATAAACAAAAAAAGTCCCCAGAAGTGGTTTTATGTGTAATTATATCATAATATTTATATACTAGAGAAAAATTAAATGCAATAAGTGTCCAACCTTGACAGAAACTTTAAAATTATCATAAGGTCATCTGATAAAATTATATGCTATTATTAAAGTTAGGCTTATAAAGAGCATATTGGAAAATGGATCTATGAATATGCAATAATGTTACTTTAAAACTGCAGGCTACAGACTAGCATATAAAGTAGGGCTTCAGCTATATTAAATCAGCACAGAAAAAAAAAGGCAAACTACAACTATTTTGGAGTTAGAGTGGTGAGACTTGCTCTGCTTTCCTTTACTTTCTGGATTTTCTTTAGTTGTTTTTACTTTTGGACTTTTCTGAAAATAAAAGAAGCTATAAAGGAGGAGATGATTCTGTTGTTACCAGAAGTCAACACTGACCTGTTCCAGCAAAGTTCACTGGTCAGTCAGGCTGGGCAGGAGCCTTGGGGCAAGGGGTGGCAGAGGGAGTGGACGAAAGAGCATTTCCAGGGAGGGGCTGCTGGGAATGAAGTTTAAGTGGTGAGAATTAGCCATGCTGGTCCAAAGCTCCCTAGGCCCCCAGAAATATTAAGAGTCTGGATTCTGATGGGTTTTAAGGGCTTTGTTATAATTGGAGCAGAACCAGCCCAGGCAGGTTGCACCTCCACCCTAGACTTAGCTAAGTGCCTCCGTAGCTACAGATCTCAGGCTGAGTAAGGAAGGTTTAGTGGGTCTTCCTAAAGGCAGGCAAGAGGAAAGCCACAACAACACTGGAATGAAAGTGCTCGGAAAGACTGTGTGCCAGTACCAAGAAGGTCCTGGGTTGCAGCAGGTAGTGAGATGGGCATGGCCCCTGCCCTAATGGAATGTATAATCTGGCAGGAACATTAAACCCATAATTACAACCTATTCATGAAAAATCCAAATGTAATGAATATTAGAACAGGAAATGGAATTAGAGTGTACGCATAGATATAACACCCAGATTCAAGTGCACACAGGATTCAGGAGGCAAATGAAGGGGTTTGCAGAGAGAAATTAAACAAGATAAATAATGCAAGTGTTTTTTTTCGCCATCCCACTCAGGGGACCCAGTCCTAGAATGGGATGTAAGTCAGCTCTTCCCTGGGTTGGTTTCAGTTTCTGCTTTCTAATAATGTAAATATATTCCCCTCCTCCATGACCCTACCAGGACCACCGTGTACAGACCTGTGAGTACTGAGCAACCGCAGGGGCACCACCAATACCATGGTCTATGCACATGGCATCTCTTGGGGTGTACAACCTGCATGGATGTTTTTATATGACTCTAAAATAGGCCAGCTATCTCAAAGAAGAAATAAATACTGGAATGATTATCTGTGCTGAATTCAGTGGAAATCATTTATCAGATTCCACTGTGGAACTAGAATTTTCTTACTATGCACTGGCTTTAGAACCAAATCTTTCATTTTGATGAGATCCCACCACATAGGGAGGGTATATAGTGAGATCTGGTCTATCCCAGGGAGCCTCCATGTAGAAGGTCATTGTATCTGAGACCAGGAGAATGTGAATTCAGCTAGAAAGAGTCAACCAACATGAAACAAGCACCTACTACTAAGTCTCCCTGAGTCCTTTACACCCCACAGGTGCCCTCTCCTCTTGACTCACATTTGTTTCTGCCTGCTCACCAGGCACCTGGTCATGCATTGTCACTACAGTTACAGAAACGCTCATTGGTTATCAACCATATGCCAGGCACCAAGAACTCTCCCAGACATGGTAACCTGGTTGTTCTGAATTCCCCTTGCTGTTCCTTGGCTTTTCTTACATGTTCAAGCTCCATCTCCTTGACCAATGTGTGAGTTCAGGGAAGGGCTGTCACTAACACATCTGAGAACCTGGCAGAATGTTAGGCTCAGAGTGGATACTAAGAAGTAGTGAAGTACTATCACATACCTCTTATTAGCAAGAAATCTGAGGCAAAGGTGTTATGTGATGTGCCAGAGGTCAGTCACATAATTAGTGACAGGTCGAAAGGACAGTTCTCCTGCATAGGGACAAACTAGGGATTAAGTTTAGCTCTTGTTTGTTTATAGAATGTCATCAAGTCACTTTCTCATAGTGATTCAGAGAAAATTCAATAGCTACACCAACTGGTTTCAGCTCCTGACTTGGTATGTGATCTTTGGCAAGACATTTAATCTTTGTTTCATAAGCCGTAAAATGGGGATAACAGGGTCTTAGAAGACTGTTGTGTGAACTATGTGAGCAATATATTATTCTTAGGACAGTTCGTCATTTATAGGAGGCATTCAATAATGGTAGATGAACTTACTATGTTTAGTTAATGTTACTTAATTTATTTGTTTCCCCAAGCCTTATGAGTCACCATTTTTATTAGTTATGATTAAAGGGAGTCACAAATCCACAAAAGAATGGTTTAAACAACAGGATAAATTTCAGTGAAGGAAGTCTAGAGGTAGGGAATCCAAAGTTAGTAGGGTAGCTCCATAAAAGCTCACTGTTTGCCATCTCTGGGTATGACACTGTCTTCCTTCTCTAAAGTAGCTGCTACAATTCCAGCAACTGACCCAATTCAGACCCACATGAGGGAAAGATGGCCATCTCCTCTTCTTAGGAATCCCACAGGACATATCTGCTAATTCATGGGCCAAAACTTAGATGGACATACTTAACTGTGGAAGAAGCCGGGGAATGCAGACTTAAAGAGGCCTGTAGAGTAGATGGGTATTTAGTATTCTCTCCACTACTGCTCCTGGACCACTAGCCAGTGACACAGTGGGAAGTTGATTCTAGTGCTGTCCCATTTTATCAAAGCTTTGGGGTTCATAACAAACCAAAGGACATTTTCCAAGCACATTTCCTCAAGATCTATAATGCTGCCTCTACTTTAATTATTTTGAAAGCATATCCCCCTTAAGGGAAATGTAGCTGTACGGGTCTGATTCACTCTAAATTATTGAAAAATTGATTTTTTAAAAAGGTGTTTGCTAGCCAAGACTTTGGAACCATTTTAATGAGCTGAAAAAAAAAATACCACTAACTCTTTTGAAGAGTAGAATAATGTTTTTGAAAAAGAAAAAACTGAACCCCCAGATCAATATGTTCACATACTCCTTTGGTATATGGATGGATAACCAATCTTTTATAAGTCTTTGACTTAAGAAAATAAAATATAGGCCCACATTCTCATTACTATCACAGTAAATTTTAGTTGAAAACATATTATTATTTAATTCATATTAGTTATGGGTTATCAGTAATTTGAATGCTTATTACCATATCTTTTAAAATAATGCAAGTGATGGTGACTTTTCATGGCAGCTTTACTTACTGATGTATTTTTCCAATCGCAAAGATATATTGTGAGGCTCATAAAAAGGTCAGATCTGTGATTGAAAGTTCCTTTCAAATGAACATTTTAGTCCTGAACAAATGTACTTTTACTCTCTGGCAAGCTTACCAAATTTCTGCTGGATCACAGAGCAGGTTACAGTCCATAAGAAGGTATTCCTTTGAGGCCCATGGAAAGAAAGAAGAGGATGGAGTAGGTGGCAACACTAGAAAAGGGAGCAGGAAGAGAGGGGATGCAGGGAGACTGTGGAAGATACATCGAACCTGACCCTATTTGGTGTGATGACTCAGAAAAACAAGAAGCCAAATGAGTCAGCACCATCCTATGAAAAATGCATGGATTGCAATGATTGACAATGTAGTTTTCTGGTAAAAAGCATGTGCTTTTAGAGTCAGACAGGCCTGGTTTTGATTCCCTCTCCTCCATCAAATAACTGTTAAGACTTGGGCCAGTTATCTACCTTCTGTAAGCCTAAATTACCATAACTGTAAAAGGGAGATAGCAATAGTACTTGAGTCTCATTGGTTGTTGGGAAGTTTACTTGATAATTCATGTAAAATGCTTGGCAATGGTCCCTGGCACATAATACACACTCAACAAATGATAATCATTATCAGTACACTATTTCTGTTCCTTTTTTTTTTTTTTTGCAATACTGGGGATTGAACCCAGGAGCATTTCACCTCCAAGCCACACCCCCAGCCCTATTTTTTATTCTTTATTTTGAAACAGGGTCTCACTAAATTGCAGAGGGCCTCACTAAGTAGCTGAGAATGGCCGCGAACCTGCGATCCTCCTGTCTCAGCCTCCCAATTACTGGGATTATAAGTGTGCACCACCACGCCCGGCTCCTCTTCCTTCTTTTTTACAGTAGACACCCTCCCTCTCAGTACCCTGCATCCTTCATCTTAAATTCTTTAAAGAAGCCAAATTTCTGGGGGGTGGGTGAGAGTGGAGGTAGAGATGACTATCTGAATTCATCTCCCTTGGACTTCTAATTTCACTGAAGTTGGAATAATAGGGAGGAAATTGCTTTAGACAAGGGTTTCTACTCTTGCTGTTGATTTAAACTGTCACTATATGCTAAAAATGAAAAGGCATATTTTGGTCACAGTCAAGATTTCATCTAGGACAGGAAGGCAATGTTTAGGTTGGCAAAAATTAAGTAAAAATGCCATTTACTGAGCTGGCATAATAAATACCTCACAAAATAAAGAACAAAAATAAAATTAGATACAGAGAATAGACAATTATGACTTAAGACTAAGTAGAATGTAAGCCTGTTTAGATAAAGCTTGAAGTTATCATCAAAAATTCCAGAGAAGAGTATTTTATCTTCCTAAGTCCCTTTTAATAATAACAATAAACTGATAATCTTTTTTTCTCCATAGTCTCTAGGCACATCACAAGCAGGGGTATGATGCATCTTAAGCATGCTCTGTCTCCACTACCTAGCACAATATTCGGCACATGGTATGCCCAATATTTGTTGAACAAGTGACAAAATGCCTATACAAAGGGGTGATTTTCACCAGCATTTTATTCTATTTGCATTGAGAGTTTTTTTCTGGAGAGCTATTAAACTTGAACAAACCAGCTGAGAAGTTACTCCATGAAGCAGTATTTTTGATTGCCCACCAAATGCAAAAGACTAATGAAGTTAGCTAGTATTTGTTGACCCTCCAGTATGGAATAGCTGGAAGAAATCTGAGAGGTCATATGCTCCAGTGGATGTCAAAGTATGGCCAGAGAGCATGACCTGGGGACTTGTTAGAAATGCCAGTTCTAAGGCCCTTCCCTAGAATGTATGTTTCAGAAACAGTAAGTGTGGTAAAGCCAGGAGTTTAAGAGTCCCTCCAGGTGGTTCTGATACATGCTGCAATTTGAGAATTGCTGATATAATTCAATCCCTTTGGTTTGTAGAGGAGAAAATGGAGGCCAAGAAAGGGCAAGTCAGTTGTTTTTCCATAATCAAGTTTCATCATTACTAGATAATTAAAAGTGCCAAATTTACCACTTCTTAGTTTTGTGACATTATTTCACCTCTCTGAGCTTCAGTTTCCTTATTGGTAAAATGAGAAGAATAATACCATTTCATGGTAGTTATAATAATTAAATGGTACTGTATCTAAATGACAGAAAATAGTAAATATATATATACACACAGAGGCATGCACACACACGTGTGTGTTTGTGTGTATGTGTTTATGTGCATATATACACAGACATGTGCATATAAAACTATAATTATCTTTGGGAAATATAATCAGGATTGTATCCTAAAGATTAATATATGTGTAACCAATACCTTAAGTCATTTTTCACAGAGCTTTTTTGAATGTGAAAACAGTTGTCTATGATTCATGCAAGTGTGCTTGAGGTTGGAGTTTGTTACCATGAAGGATACAGACTTCACTTAAGATTTGTGCTTGGCAAGACCACAGGAGGGTCTCACATCAGGCTGCTCTTTGAAATGATTCCAGGGTGACCTAAGCCATTAAAAGAGGACCCAGCTGCTGATAAAAAAGATCTTGGTAAACATGATCATCAACTTGACAAACACATTCATTTGAAGACATACAACCCTTGGTCTGTACCCCTATAAACTGAATTTTTTGAATAGTTTAGTGTACCCTAGAGAGAGAGAGAGCAGATCTTGTTCACCATCTGGTTATGAGAGCTGATGTCCTTCCTGTACTTGCATAGCTGGGTTGATAAAGGCATGGGGAAATAAATCAATTACACTGGCCAAGAAGTAGTTAGCAAAGACCTGACCTAGAATTCACAACATCAGGAAATAGGATTCTATAAAGCAGATTTTTTTTCCTATCAGTTTTTACAAGATACTCTCTGTGAAATAGATCCAAACACATACACATTCCCCTGAGCAAACATGTGTTTCTTCGTATGCACAGAGCTGAGATATAGTGGGGCAGGGTATCCCTTGGTTCTACCAACTCAGTATCTGCTCAGTTCAATATCCTACTTAGCTTGTTAGCTTTATAAATATGAAGTCAAAATTATTGATATTGTGCAAGGGATTGTCTGAGCTGAACTGCTGATGGTCTTGTCATCAAGAAAACAGAGCCCGTGGGACTCTGTGCCTGGAGACTTGCAGCTTGATAGCTAAACAGGCTGTCATATCCTCAGGCTAAACTGGTGATTCTTTTACAAAACTGTTTTCTTAGTTTTCATTTTATTAGACACGTGCACCTTTACTCCTCTCTTGGCACTTATATGCCCAGGGTTTCTGATGAGGAAAGCATTTGCTGGTGAAAGAAGGTGCACACTCAGGAAGAGAGGAAGCACTGTGTAGGGAACACACATGCAGGACCATGAGGAGATGAGACTGGGTTGGAGGTCCAGCTCTACTAGACTGATGATAGGACAGGCCCTAACTAGGAAACCTTTCAGGACCTCAGTTATCCTACTTACACCATAAAGTAAATGTCCTGTGTTCTGAGTACTAACATTCTAAAATTATTTTTAAAATGGAAGAACTCTATATTCTATAGAAAATCAAAAGGAAAATTGGACCATATCATGTCTTTCTTTGAAACCCTTCAACAGTTCCCTGATGCTTAATGCAATGATTTCTATACATTTTGATTGTGTATATCACTAATAAAAAGTCTTCATAGCTGGGCATGGTGGCACATGCCTGTAATCCTAGTACTTGGGAGGCTGAGACAGGAGGATCCCAGGTTTGAGGCCAGCCTCAGCAACTTAGTGAGACCATGTTTCAAAATAAAAATTAAAATAGGGTTAGGGGTATAGCTCGGAGGTAATCCCCAATGCCACAAAAAATCTTCTGAATAGAATCCCAATATGTGTCTATTATTTATAGATTATATACATCTACCACTGAATTTGAAAATTATGTGTGTTATATACATATATACACATATACATGTGTGTATATATACATACAACATGGAATATACGCAAAAATAGAAATTAAAATGAATGAAAAGCTGGGCATGGTGGCACATGCCTATAATCCCAGTACTTGGGAGGCTGAGACAGGAGGATTGCATATTTGAGGCCAGCCTCAGCAACCTAGCAAGATCCTTAGCAACATAGTGAGACCCCATTTCAAAATAAAAAGTAAAATAGGGCTGGGGGAGTATAGCTCAGAGGTAGAACACCCCAGGTTCAATTCCAAGTACCACACACACACAAAAAGAAATAAAAATAAAGATAAGAATAAGTTGTAAAATTCTCCATACCTAATGGACACCTTGCTTGACATCACGTGAGGCAAACAACCTCATTTGCAGACTACTGAATACAGGGTATAGTGTGAGCTCCTCAGCGTGGCCTAGAGGCATTAGGAGGTTTGGGTCACTGCCTACTTTTCCAGCTCCATCTCTCCCTTTGCTTGGCCTCAGACACAAATTTTCCAGCAAGTTCCCACCATCTTGCTCAGTGCTAAGCCTGGATTCATGCTGTTTCTTGGGTCAGCACCCTCCTTTTCTTTCTTTCTTTCTTTCTTTTTTTTTTTTTTGCGGTACCGGGAATTGAACCCAGGGGCATTCTACCTCCGTGCTACACCCCCGGCCCTATTTTTTTATGCTTTACTTTGAAACCGGGTCTCACGAAGTTGCAGAGGGCCTCACTAGGTAGAGAGAGAGAGAGAGAGAGAGAGAGAGAGAGAGCTGAGGCTGGCCGTGAACCCGGATCCTCTGGTCTCCACCTCCCAAAGTACTGGGATTACAAGCGTGTGCCACCACACCCGGCCCTCCTTTTCTTTTATAACACAACTCTCATTTTATTGGAGGATGAAATGTGACCTGTGAAAAATGTGTCTCTTTCAGGCGATGCACTGCTGTCCTGTGAGATGTAATAAGCCAGAGTGACTGGGGAGCCAGGGATAACATCCTGAAAATTGAAGCAGACTCAGTTAACACACCATCACATCCTTTGTCCTTGTCCTTCTGCCCAGAACATGGGTTTGATGCTGGAGGCAAGACCATAGGCCATGAAGGGTGGTCCTGGGGTGAGAATATGGGTGTGCAGAGAACTGAAAAAAGAGGTCACCAGAGGACAGAGATGGCAAAGGGCGATGGTGCCAGAAGAAGAGGCCAAGGCAGAGCTCCTGCCCCACCACCCCTTACATGCACTGGAAGAACAGGGAGGGTTATGCTGGGAGGTGGCGGGATTCGGTTTTCTTTATAAAGGTTCATGCTTGCTGTGGTGTGCAGAATGGATTGGAGACAGCAAGTTCCCATTGGGTGAGAAGGACTAGAAGCCTGTTGAATAATACAGGTGAGACATTATGGGAACACAGGAAGGCAGCATATCAAGGTGGAGAGAGTTCACAGATTACAGCCCAACACTGACAAAATTCAGTCACTGATTAGACATGGGGGATAAAGGAGCATGGTGTCAAGGGCTTTCAGAATAGGCTGTGAGGGGTTACTACTCACTAAGATGAACAAAACAAAACAAAGAACAACCTTTTTCTTCTGTGCTTACAACCAGAATGCCAAGCAACGCTGGAGAAAAACCATACTACAGGGTAGATTCCTAATGAATTCATACCCTGCTTCCAACACTGGTTGACAATCTCTGAATTTTCTCTCGTCATCTTGCTCTCCCATTCTCTGAAATTCTATTTTAAATCTTTTCCTCTCCTCTCAAACTCCTGACTCCTTTGCTTCTCTGTCACTCTCCCAGATGACCATGTCACCTCCCACTTCAGAGAAAACAGAAGCTACATGAAGGTTACTCCCTGCAATTCCCACTCATGAGCACAGGCACTCCTTTGTAGGCATCTCCTGTTCTTCCCATCTATTAAAACAGAATGGCTTTTTCCAGGTAATGGGTCCCCCACCTGCTCTTGGCCCTTCCAGCTCTGCCCCCCCCCCGGCATCCTCACTGCTAGATCCTTCCCATGCAATGAGACATGGTCAAGCAACTCCCCTCCATCTTCAATCAACCAAAGGACAGAAGACTCCATCTCCTTTCAACTGTCTTCCTCCTCTAGTGACTGCATCAGTTCTCTTTCTTTCTCTTCTAACCAAATTTCTTAAGAGCTGTCTAAATTTTCCAGTTCCATTTTCTCATCTCCAACTCTGACTTCTGATATATATGTTGGCTTGAACTTTGACTCGATCACAGGTACTGTGTAACCTAGGGTGATTAACTTCTTTATGCCTCATTTTTCTCTTCTATAAAAGGGGAGGGAAGGGTAAGATTACTATATTTCCCAGCAGGTTATTATAATATACAAATCTATACTGAGTGCTTGGCATAGCATCTAGTAAATGCTAGCTGTAGCTGTTGCAGTAATTACCGTTTACTCCTCTGGGCTTATCTTCCAACTCCACCATTACAATAAAGTGGCTTTCACTAAAGTCCTTGCTATGGTCTGAATGTGTCCCCCCAAATTCATGTTTTAGGAAATTAATTCCCCATGCAACAGTGTACAGAGGTGAGCCTTTGGGGAGGTGTTTAGGACATGAGGGCACACCATCATGAATGAATTAGTGCTCATAGGAGAAGGGCTGGTGGTAGTGGGTTTGCCCTGTCTTGCCCTTCTGTCTTCCACCATGCAAGCACATAGCAGGAAGGCCCGCATCATATGCTGGTACCTTGACCTTGGACTTCATAAACTCCAGAACTGTGAGAAATAAATTTCTGTTCTTTATAAATTACCTAGTCTGTGGTATTCTGCTATTGCATCACAGATGAGCTAAGAAAGTCCTCAAGTCATTATATCAAATGGATAGTTTTTAGTCCTCATCTCACCTCCTCCCTCAGCATCCCTGAAGACCGCTCACTCCCACTCTAAACTCTTCTGGTCTTCTAATCTTCATGCTCTTTGTAGGCCTCCTTTGCAGCATCCTCCTCAGCCTGACCTCTAATTTACTGGAATTCCTCAAAGCTTTCTTCCAGATCATTTTTATTCTCCCTCTTAAGTCTCTCACACATATCTACAGCTTTAAATATCACCTACACTGATGATGACATTTAAGTCTCTATTTCTAGCTTTACCTACTTTCCTTGCATAGACTCAACTGCTTGCTCTGCATTTTGTATGACTGTGCATGTGTGTGCATGTGTGTGTGTGTGTATATGTGCACGCGCGCGTGTGTGTGTGTGTGTTTCAAGGCACAACTCATTATCTTCCCCTTTCATTCATTTTAACTCTCCTTTGAAGCATTTGTTTGTGTTGTTTTCTCTAACATTTTTTCATTCATTTACCAAACACCTACCTACTATGTTCTAGCCTGTTTCCTATGTGCTGCCTTATCGTATAAAAATATTTCAAGCTGCTTGTAACTAGTAGGAAAAGATAAAATAAAGTAAGAAGGATTAAAGATTAGACAAAACCAAAGACGGAAACACAATGAATTGAGATGAATTTATTCCAATGGCCCAGTATCGATGAGTCTCAGATTTGCTTGAAATCCTCAGGTAGGGAAAGGAGTGAGAAATAGGTTGGCAGTTACTTGACATGATGACCATGAGAGAAAAAAGAAAAGTAAGTATTAAGAAAAACTAGAAGGCCGGGCGTGGTGGCGCATGCTTGTAATCCCAGTACTTTGGGAGGTGGAGACCGGAGGATCCGGGTTCGTGGGCCAGCCTCAGCTCTCTCTCTCTCTCTCTCTCTTCCTGTCTCTCTCTCTCTCTCTCTCTCTCTCTCTACTTAGTGAGGCCCTCTGCAACTTCGTGAGATCCGGTTTCAAAATAAAGTATAAAAAATAGGGCGGGGGGTGTAGCGCGGAGGTAGAACGTCCCTGGGTTCAATCCCCAGTACCGCAAAAAAAAAAAAAAAGTAATTTTGGTACTTAGATCAGATAAAAAGTTTTCCCCTGAGGCTGCATTAAGAGGTCGCTCTCTGTGTGAGGTCATTAAAATGACCAGGTAGAGGCCTTTCTTTCCCTATGAGGCCCCCAGACATTAAGTAACCTGCTTGATACTAGTTACCCAGTTCGTACATGGTAGGGCCAGATTCCAATCTCATATCTATCTGGCTCCAGAAACCATGTTGTCTCCATTACCTCAAAGTGCATCTAAAATATAAACACCCTCCCACACCAGCAGCTCTGCATCAACAACAGATTTTTACACAGAGTCCATAACAGAATAACACGTGGCATTGCAAAAGCTCTGTATCTTAACAATCCCCTGGCAATTTCTGTATTTTCATTTTAAAGGCAAATACACAGACCTTGGTAGAAAAGAATGGGGGGAGGGAAGCAGAACATGAAGTATTAATAAATACCATAAAATCATTACCTGGTCCCTTAAGTAGCCTCTGAAGTAAGGGCAGTGGGGAAAAATTTGCAGGAGGTTTTTCTTCCCCCTCCTAATAGATTGTACATTTCAATAGCTAAAAGGGTATGAAAATTTAACGGAATTTTTAATGTCTTTCTAGGTTTTACAATACCACAAAGAGATCATCTTCTTTCTCCTTGCCGCAGCAGATGGGTGGCAGGGAGGGGTCTGTGACTCACCACCTCCCCATGCCCGCAGAGGCTGCCACAGCGGCAGGCACACTTCGGGGATCAATAGGGTTCATGGCGAGGCAGCGTCTGCCAGCAAACCTTGGAGAAGGCCATTACTCAACCAGTGACCTGCCAACCTGACCACAGCGACCCTCTGATGTGGATTCTCAGAAAGGTTAGTCTGTGCTGGGAAACTCAAAAGGTCACCAGTGTCTTGAAGTCAAAACTCACAGAACTGGGCTGAAGGCACAGAGGGAAGGTCGCCTCCGACACCGAGGTCACCACCCACCAGCGGCATGACCAAGAGAAGCTAGGAAGAGCGATGGCATGTCACACTCAATACAGAAGGCCGGCCGTGGGCCACGGCTGCCTTCCGAGAACATTGCATTACCTGACCTTTAAGTGGAGGGCAATAACCACATGAGGCCAGATCTGCAACTGGGATGCAGAAGCAAGTCCCAGGTTCATAGCTTTCAGAAAAAGAAAAACAAACCCCAAGTGACACTGGGTATTTGTATGTATTAAAACACATGCTGCTTTGCAAGGTATCGCCTCACCCATTCTCCTGCAGTTCCAGACGGAGCCATACCTTCAGGCCTCTTCTCCCAGGCTGTTGCAGGGAAGGGGAAGAAGGAACCTGTGTGGTGGCACCTATCTTTTGTGATTGTGAGTAATCTGCTGGCTGGAGTCAATCCTGAGAAGGGGCTTTGGAGTCAGATCTGGATTAGCGTTAGCATCGAACCTCATTTCATGAGGTTTAGACAACCCTATCCTGCTCAACTGTTTCTCGCAGGTTCTAGATCTAAACTGCCTATTTTGTCCAGGGCACCCTCTCATAGAAGTACCATTTATTTTTGTCAGTGACCTTTATAAATGTGAGGCCCAGAATGAAACACATGACTTCAGACACAATCCGACCAGAATGGGGGCTCTCGTTGACCTTGATCTGAGCATTACAGCCAGGCCCACAGGCTGTGTGACCTCTGATTAGATGTGCAGTCACAAGAGTACACCTATCATTGGCTCCATTTTTTACTGGGTGACCTTGAGAAGCCTCTCTGTGCCTCAGTTTCCTCATCAATAAAAGGAATATACTGGCTGGGTGTGGTGGCATACATAGCCAGTCTCGGCAATTTAGCAAGGCCCTCAGCAACTTAGTGAGACTCTGTTTCAAAGTAAAAAGTAAAATAGCTCAGAGGTAGAATGCCCCTGAGTTCAAACCCCAGTAACACACACACACACACACAAACACACACACACACACACACACACACACACACACACACCACACACAGTGACATAGTAGTGCCTTGTGCCTACCTACATTAGCCAGAGGAATTACATAAGATACCATTAATAAGGTATCTAGAAGTGAAAGATAATATATAAATATTTGCTTGGTTTATGGATCCTTAGGAACCAAACACTCTAGGAAATCTGGGTTACTACTGAGATTATATATACTCCATTGAGAAGTTACATTGTTTTCCCATCCTTGTATTTTTAAATATAAAGACATGGCTGTAAACATCCCTGATAAAAATAGACCTTGTTAATTTTAGCCCAACTTTCTAGTCTACTGATCTTTAAAAAATGACCCTGAATTTATTCAGTGTATTAACTATATTTTTCTCTTCTGCATCATTTATAAATGTATCCAGCAAGCCTTCTGTGTCTTCCTTTAAGTTGTTGATTGAAAATATTGACCAGGGCGAGTTAAAATGCAATGCCATGTGTCCTACCACCGGAGACTCACAGTGGGTTGAGATTAAGTCCTTTAGCTACGGTCTTTGAGATAGTTGCTCAGCCATTTGGGAATCCATTTAAACATATCATTCATTCCAAACATCTCTATTTTGTCTACAAGGGAACTGATAGGAATTTCACAAAAATGCATGGCATTCATGGTAGATTTCTTTCGTGCAGTTTTATTGATCTATCAATAGCACTCTCAAAATTCTAACTAATTATATATTAAATAACATTTACTGAATAGCTATTATGTCAGAAAATAGATAAATGAAAACACAAATAAGATGATTTTGATAGTAACAAGTGCAAAGAAGAGAATATAACAGGAAACACAATATTCCTGGTGTAGGAGAAGGGAGTATAAGCTGGGAAGCAGGGAAGCCTCTTCCCTGTTGATCTCTGAGCTGAGATATGAACAAAGAGAGACAAAAAATCATGTGAACATTTTGAGAAGGGGCATGCCAGACAGATGGCAGAGTTAATGCAAAGGCTACATACTAAAACTGCTTGAAGAACAAAAAATCAAGGTCACTGTAGCTGGATGATGAATAAGTGGTGGCATGGTAAGCAGTACAAGAGAGCACAGGTAGGACTTTGGTGAACATGGAGGGGAATTTAAATTCCCCCATTTGCTACATGAAGCCACTGCGGGAGTATAAGCAGGAGAGTAACCTGATTTATACTTTTAAACCATCATTTGCTGCTGCCTGGAGAATGGGTTACCCGAAGGAAGAACAGAGACAGTGAGACCATTTAAGAAGCTAGCACTAATCCAGCAAGAGATGAAAGTATGTTGCACTAAGTTATTAACAGTGAAGAGGGGCAGGGATATCTAATTCTGGGTCCATTTTGGAGCAAAGTAGAAAGGACTTGTTGATGTATTGATTATAAGGTGTAATAGCAAGAGAAGCGTCAAGAATGACTTTTAGGTCAGTATCCTGACCAATGGGGAGAACTCAGATAGCAGAAGTAGTATGGTGGGTGGTTGGGCTGTGTGCATCCATCAAATATTGATGCTATGCAGAGGAGACAAAGAGCCTTAAAAAACTGACCTGCCTAGAAGGAAAACAAAAGTAGACAGAGAAGAAGCAAGCACCAATTGTTACTTGAGCTTGGATCACACACCAACAACCCAGACTGCAACTCAATCCTGTTACTGAGAAAAGAAGTTCAAGAAAAGACAACACCTGAGGTCAAGTTAGCATGACTTACTATAGTGAACTGGAGTAATTCCTAATAACATCCTCTTTCATAATTGCATGTTTAATGATGAAAACTCAAGTCTCTTATGTCATGAACATTAAGGACACAGGTTAATATTTTTTAGGGACCAAACTTAGGAAACTGGGATAACATATGACCATTTCCCATCTTCGCAGTGCAATTCAATTTTACTCTCAGAGGCTCCACATCTGCAACTTATTTTCTCATTAAGGATGTCTAGCTGGGCATGACCATATAAAATTGACAGAGATGGTCAAAATAATCTCTTGGGTTTCATTTTCTTTCCATCACATTTGGTCTAAATGAAGCTGGTTCTCGTGGCTAATGACTTCAGCATCCTCTTATACCTTGTTCCATCTCCACTTTCCAGCTCCAGTCACACTAGCACTCTTTCACCAGGCATCCCCTCCTCCCATAGAATCATTGTGAGGCTGCCACTCTGCCCCAAATATTCTTCCCACCCCTATTTAGCCTTAATGCATCTCAGCCTAGATTGAGCATGGCCGCCTCAAGCATTTATCAGCTTGCCTGACAAGGTCATATCTGGTAATTATACATCCCTGAAGGCCCCTTGACTTGTTCTTTGTAGCATTTAGCTCAGTGGCAATTTGTGATTGAATGGTCAGTGCTTTCCCCAGTACACTGTAAGCTCTAGGGAGACAGGAACCCTGTTGGCTTTGGTTCACTGTAGTTATTCAGAATACAATACAGTTCCTAGCACTGAGTTAGTGAATGGGAACAAATAAGAAAAACGAGACATTATTTAGTCACTAAAATGACTCGTCTTTGTACACTGTGGGCCCACTCCCTTAGTTTTCCTTCCTTTGAATATTGTCAAAAGTTCTTTTGGGCTTGTCATTGGTTTGACATTATGGGAGCCCAATATTAGCTTCATTGTCACTAGAGTATTTTACATAGTATTGAATCTTGTGTAGGATAATTTATCTGATATTTTTTGGGATCTTACCAGAAGTAAGACACTTTATATACATAATATCACTCCACTGTATGGACCATCAAGGTAGGTATTACTATATCTGCTTAACAGATGAAGAAACCAAGTCTCAGAAAGGCTTAACAACTTGCCCAATAAGTGGTAAATCTTGGATTTTATCTTAGGTCTTTCTGACTTGAAAGCACATGATTTCTGGTTTCTCCAAATGTAAAACTGAAATAAAACGTGTTTTACAAATTTGATAGGAAAAACAAATGTGATGATGTATGGAAAGAAATATTCTTCTAAAGTTGTAGAGCACTGTAGAAACATTAGTCTTTAGTTTCCCTACTTCATAATTACCAACATGTCCTGGTCTTCATTTGTCTATGGATATATGCCCTTCGCTAATGAAAAAAAGCTAAAGATTGCTAGTCTTATGGAACTGAAAAATTTAGGAAAACATATAATTTCAATTAAGATGACCTCCTATGGAGGTAAAAATGTGATTATGATTTAGAAGTAGAAATCTAATTAGTTTTATTAAATCTTGCTTAGAAAAAGGCAGTGTGAGCCCAAGGATGAAACTCAGAAAAAGGCATTCCCAAATCCAGAAGTTGGTGATAATTTCCTGGGATTATTAAAGTAGTACTGGCTTTGGCAGACAGATCTGTCACCTAGAGAGGAATTTGAGCTCAGAGGGGTAGATGGTCATTATGGTAGTAGGAACTAACATTTTCTGAGGCTTTACTGTGTGATAGGAGCTTTATCTGCATCATTTCTTTGAAAACCTATAATATCCATATTAATCTCCATAATATACCAATTAAGGCTCACGAGGATCATGTACCTCACCCAAAGTTACTTATAGCAGAGCCTGAATGGCTTTCAGGAGACAGAGCTGGAACTGAAGTCAGGCCAGTTGAGACTGGTAATCAATACCTTAATCTTTAAAATAGGCAACCACTAATATGTTACTTAATTTTTCTAGTTTACCTATGTCCATCACTTAAGAGCTTGATTAGTATTCTCCCAAATCCAACTGTCCCAGGCCACTTGGACAAAGTCCAAGAGGATGAAGATTGGACAATGAATTGTCCAATTCACCTATGGAATGTGTTCCCTATATTCTTCTAGTGGTTAGTCCTGCTTAAATGACAACACCCATATTGGCTAAATGACCAAAAGTTGTTGAACAAGCTCAAGCAGGAAAGTTGATATGGAACAGTGAAACAGCCAAAGGACTGGGGATCAGATGACCTGGTTTCTGGTCTTAGTTCTGTCACTAAAATGCTGCAAAACCATGGTAATCCATCTTATATCCCTGAGTCTCAGTTCTTATCTATAAATTGAGGGCATGAGAGTGAAATCTCTATGAGCCCTTTCAACTCTGATATTCACAGATTCTCTAGCAGTAGGAAGAAAAGTTGAGGGTTGACCTCATGTCAGGGGCTCCCAATCTTCTTTCTGATTGTCATACTGAAAGGAGAAGCAGTTCAGTGAACCACATATAGGGCAAAGCCTCTGCAAGCCATTACTTGGTCTTACTGTGATGTGATCATTGCTGTTCCCTTATCCTTCTAGCTCTGTGAGGTGATTCCTGGAAGAACTGGCAGCTAACACGGTTCTTCTGGGCATCTAAGGGGTGGGTGCACAGTGCTGGCACAGCGGGCTGAAGGAGTGAATATTCCTGTCCTCCAGGTGCCAAGGTGCATTAAAGATGATAACAGCCAGCATTTCTACAGGCTGCATCAGCCATGCTGTCCTGGGACAACTGATATCTCATTTCAGCTTCACAACAAACCTTTATGGAAGGGAGGGTAGCTAATGGGTACTGTATGTGATTATAGCAAAGAAATGGGCCTGGTGGGCATGCGCACGCGCACACACACACACACAAACACGCACACACACACACACACACACTCACACTCACACTCACTCACTTATCTTCAAGAATAAAACGACTTCTGAAATGATCCCTTTTGCCCTCAGTTTTTTTTGCAGCATTCGCTGAAGTAGTAGCTGGAGCCATTTCTTGGACAGAAGGGAACAAATCCTGCTTTGTGGAGCCTCTTACCAGTGGCCCATCTTCAAGGAAGGATAGAAATTCCACCAGGAATTAGTCCCCAGTCACCTCTCCTGTCTAATGCTTACCATCCCTCCCCACCAACTCCAGGCCCAGGAACTGCAGTCATTCAACAATTCCCAGTCCCCACCCAACCCTCCCATGTCTCTGTGTCTTCACCAGTGCTGTTTTCTCTGTCATGGAAGCCACTCCCCCTCTTTTGCTGGGAAATGCCCACTTAGCTTTTTTTTCAGCCACATCCAAATGCCATGAGAAGACATCCTTGACACCATCACCAGTGCCAGTGACCTTTTGCTTTGCCTCTCCAGGATACTGTGGACATCCCTAGGCTTACTGAAAAACCGTGAGATTATTGAACTAGTCATTTATCTACTTCTGCCCATCTACTCTACTCTGCCCAGAGTAGATGAGAAATGTCCAAGGAGATGAGCCTTGATAACTTCAGTTTTTTTTATTTATCTTGTGTACTTAGCCCAGCACCTCACACGCGGGAGGCGCTCAGTAAGTGTAGCTGTATGTATGTATGGATCGCAGACTGGCATGGGGACTTCCAGGTTATTCTCTCTCAAGCAGAAGTTTAATTTTAAATGATAAAATAAAGCCAGACATGGTGGCACACACCTGTAATCCCAATATTTGGGAGGCTGAAACAGGAGGATCACAGGTTCAAGACCAGCCTCAGCAACTTAGTGAGACCCTGTTTCAAAATAAAAAATAAAATAGAGCTGGGGGTATAGCTCAGAGGTAGAATACCCCTGGGTTCAATCCCTAGTACCACACACACACACACACACACACATCAAAAAAAAAAAAAGGATAAAGCAACACAATACTGAGAGTATATGTACTTGTCTTCAACTACTGGAAAGACCTTGCTATGTAAGTTGAACAGGAATGAGAAGGGAGGATGGGGTAAGAGGATGGGGTAAGATCAAAGACTCAGGGAGAGAAGCAAGGGAAGGTCTGCCCCAGAGGACCCCCATGATGGCCTCCTCAGGACATCGGAGATAGTGGTGTGATAGGCCCCATATAATCTAGAGAAGACTGGAAGTAACTGTGGACACAGAGTCTCCAGACCTCCTAATATAAATTTAAAAAATAATATGTCACATGACACAAAGATGGAGCAGCAGCAGTGCTCTGACAGCAGCCCTTAAAGGACAGATGGTGACATGAATTACATGGCTCAGTCACATGAAAATAAAAAATAAGTCTCATATTCTAAAGAATGAATGGATGAATCCTTGTAAATGTATCCAGTTCCATTAGGAAAATCAAGAACATTGGATTTGAATAGCTTAAGAAGGATTTTATAAAGCCCCAACTATGGATGGTATCACTGGATTCAGTTTCCCAACAATAGTCACTATTCATACTGTTGGTTGAAACCCTTCAGGTATATTTCCACGAGGGGGTTTCATCTTCTGTCCTTCAAGATAGAACAGTATTGATGTGAACATTCTCATCTCCTGCTTCTCTAGTCTCACATTTTCCATCCATGGGAAGAGGAATCACGTAGGTGATCTGTGAGACTTGAAAGAACACAACCTCCATGGGGCCATGTTAAACAGGAGTGGGCCTGCAGCCTATACAGGGAGCCGGTACAGGCTTGTCATGGGTCTCTTCTTGAACCACCTGTACTCGGGCCAGTGGGCTCTCTGAGTTCATGAATCAAGCAGGTCAAGTGGAGCTTGCTTCAGGCAAGCACAGCTAGGTTTCTTTACTCTTTATCCCCACTTCTTGGCTTGCCAGTGAGTACATAAGTCAATATCATGTGGATCCTAAGGTCCAGCCAGATTCCAAGTAGAGGTAGGAGAAACCCATGCTTTATAATTCAGGCTGACCAAAGCCAATCCTGAACTTTGCCTGAGGTGGTTCTGTGAATTGTTCTCTGCTGGTTAGACCTTGGCATGGAGCAGTGGTGAGTATGGACACATTTATGTCCCCAACACATACTTGGAGATTCGTTAACATGCTTTACCTATAATTTTAAGCTGCAGGACAAAAATATCTAAAATGTAGCTTCAGTTACTGCAGAATTTATTTTACTCTGTGGAAAAAAGTAAAATTCCCAACCTTCCTAAAACAAATTGTTATTGTTTTTAAAATATTTCCTGTCTGGGAAAAATCTCTTAGAGATTTGCTATAGAAATGAGGTTGGGTTGCAGCTATCATTCAATTTGGGGTGTACCCTCTATAGAATCCTTTCTCAAATAGAAGGTGTAGCAGAAAGATCACTGTGAACACTGAATTTATGAAATAAATTTATTGTTCCTGTATCACAGGGTAATATCATTTAACTCAAAGATTTTATAGAGACTGCATTAAGTGTTAGGGACAATTGAAACCAAGAAGGGATTTATTTATCAAAATTTTGAGGGGTGTAGTTCAGCAGTATAGCGCTTGCCTAGCATGCACAAAGCCCTGGGTTTGATCCACAACACTATTCAAAAAACAAAACAAAACAAAACAAAAAAACCCAAAAGGATATATTGCCTTATTCAAGAAATGTTTCACCACTATCTACGATGTGCCAGATGACTAAGATATAATCTCATAGGAGAGGACACCAGTTTAAAAATGATAGCCTCCCTCCCCTCCAGAAACCATCTCCTTCTACAGATGTTTTTTCTTTATTTCTGCCTCTTGCCTAACAGTTAGTAACTCCTTCTATGTGAGCCTTGCATTTGTTCTCTGCCTGGCTTCCCTAATCCCAAATAATGAATGATCTATAAGCTAACACACTGAATCCTTTTATATAACAGAGCTCTCTCTGTAATGCAAATAATCACTCTATAATTCAGTCACGTTGTACACATGAATTTTCATAAAGTGGCCTACCCCAATAATATAACGAAGCATTTTTCCCAGGAAGTAAAAAGGCAACTAGGCCTTGCTGAAAGGGAGCCTGGATAATGGATTAGAACAGGTGGGATGTTGCTTATCTCCCTAAGGGTCCTTTCTCCCTACTGATCTCTTCCTTCCTGTTTGCTTTTGATGGATGTTTAGGATTAGATGGGTAACCTGGGAGTGATTCATGTGGAATTGAAGGTCAAAATTTATTGACACAGATCATTTTATTGGACAATGGATAGATAATCCCCTGCCAAAAGGAGGGTAAAATCCTGAGTTTGTGTGTTCTCCATAAATTCTGGACATTAAATCAATGAGTGTAGTTTTGATTGTAAAGAAAAATTCCTATTATATCCTTTTAATTAGCAAAACTATTTTTCCTTACTTTGTATAATGTTCCAAAATCAAACCATCCAACTACCTCCTTGTTCTTACATTAGGTAAAAACATTTTAGCTTTGGAGACTTGCTTGTAGTTACTTAAAACATTGTAAATTTTCCCCGTCCTTGAAAAGCACCATATAAATATTGCATTTGATCTTTAACTTATACTTCATAAATAATTTATTTAAAAAATATTCCCCCATAAGACCATCAGTTGCTGAGGTGTTCAGTTTTCGGGGAAAGCATTTATTTACTGCATGAGCCCAGGAAGGCTGGTAAAGACTTGGCTAAAAGCTCCACATGGAGCGAATTATGGTAATTGTATTAATGCTTAAATCCACGGCGCTCAATGCTCAAATCTGCTAAAAGGTTTTGTGCTATATTGCCCACATCTTGACGGGCAATGAGGCCACTGGAAATATTTAACACTTCAGAGGGAGACTTCCGAGACTCACTTTTCATCGTTCCAAGAATCGCTAAAGAATGTCTGGAGGTAGCTTTCAGAAGAGTTTCTGAAAGTCACAACGGAGAATAAACATCCTCTTAAGTATCTTCTACTTCGGGTTAAGACTGAAACTCCAAGCTCAAGTGCCCAGAAATGGGAATCAAAGAACACATCACACAATTAATTTGTAGGAATGAGTAAGTTTTAATCTGTGTTTGGCAATATTCTGGTTAATGATATGTCTCCTTTGGACATCCATTAAAAACCCATTTACTTAACAGGGAAAAATCTAATAAAATTACTCTGGAAATTTTCTGCTAGATTAACATTATGGATGTTTAATGAATATTTCTTGTAGTTATTACTCTATTAGCAAAGCTCATATACTAATTAAACATGCATTTTGTGTGAGGTGGGGACAAAAAGAGGAGAAAAATGTTAAAATAATCAGAAAATCAGAGTCGAAGTTGGACCCAAGTCACCAAAGATGCTGCTAAAATCAGTAAATATCCTTGCAGCTTTTGAAAGCAAGAAGTGCCAACCTCCTGGGATCAGCCATCTCTAGCATTAATTTATCCACTTACTAATCAAACAACAATCTAGTTTTAAGAACATAGCCAAATATAGTTGCCATCAGTAGTTAGGGCTTCTTCTAGAACTGGAAATGCATGCCTTCTCCTATTACTGGAAATACAAAGGTTAATAAGCGAAAATCCTTGTGTCAAAGAGTCTAGTATGGACTCAAGATACATAACAGGTAACCAAACTGTACTACACTAATGGTATGTTCAACATACCTTGAAAATAGGAAAGAACAACTAACTTTTGGGGGACATATACATTTTAAAAATCACTTAATGAAGTAATTGAAGGGGAAGTTTGTATTCCAGTAAAAGAGTAGTTCTGTCTAGGCCCTCCCACGAGAAGGGTTTCAATCCTGACATCATTTATTGGTTCCGCACATGGTTAGACAAGGTTACTCTCTGATTCTCATCTGCAAACAGGCTGACAGTGCTTTTGATAGTACTTGTGAGAACTACATGGGACAAGGTATGTGGAATATAGAAGGAAAAGGAGGATTAGTATTTACTCACTGCCTGCCACAGGCGCAGAGTGATTATTGGGTGGAAGTGAGCATGCAAGGTGGTTAGGGCATGATCTGGAGTCACCACACATGGGTTTACATCTGCTTCCACCACTTATAAACTGTTGGGCCATTGGTGAGGTACACTGCCTCTTTCTGAACCTCAGTTTCTTCATGAGTAGATTAGGACAATAAAAATAGTATTGCTATTAACACAGCTTTGAAAATGTAAAAAGATAATGGTTATAATGCATTAGTATCATATCTGGGAAGTGGTAAACTATTTAAAGTGCTACCATATTCTCATTCATTGACAAGATCATGGAGGTAGAAAAATATTAGGAGACTTATATGAGTTCATACCATTAGTACCAGAACTAGAACTAACCTAGCTCCAAGTTTAGTGTGTTAGATCCAACTTGCCTAGACTCCCTCCACTCCAGGCCAAAAGGAGCTTCCCCTGGCACCAGGTTCTGATAGTTCTTCACCAAAGCAGGGAACTCACAGGGATCCTACAGAACACCAGGTTGGGGACTCAGGAGGTAGTGACTCATTTTTAGTTACTAAAACATCAATACCTGGATGCTATGGATTGAACTGTGACCCCAAAATTCCTATGTTGAGGCCCTAACTATTGATGCAACTGTGTTCAGAGACAAAGTCTATAAGAAGGTAATGAAGGCTAAATGAGGTCTTAAGAGGGGACCCTGATCTAATAAGATCATCATCCTCATAAAAAAAGGCAACAGAGCTTGCTTCTCCCCATCTACATGCACAAAAGGTCATGTGGGCACACAGGGAGATGACAGACACCTACAAACCAAGAGAAGAGGCCTCAGAGTGAAACCTGCCTTGTCAACACCTTGATCTTGGACTTCTCAGACTCCAGAACTGCTGCTTGAGCCACTCCATCCATGCTATTTTGCTGTGGAATCAGGGCAGACTAAGGCACATGGATATTTCTTTGCTGCAGTTTTCTCTTAGTCCTTGCCAATATGTCTTGGTCCAACCTATTGTGCTTATGTCTCACACTTTTACCCAGCAGATATTTATCAGCACCATCTATGCTGACACACTCAGGGGTGAGGAAGATACAGCCACTGTCCTCCAGGAACTTCTGTTTAGTATCACTTTCCTATCTGGTTGCCCAGTTCCCCTGCTGATCCTGAAGCACTATGCAAACCCCTAGCCCGGTTGGCAGGAGTCCTTACACCCCATACACAGGCCAGCTCCCCCATACCCCAGGCAGTTTATAAAGGCTTGTCCTCATTCCTCAATTGCTGTTCCAGTTGCTGGCTCAAATGGTCTCAACATGGAGAATTTTAAAACCAACCACCATATGACTTCAAGTATCCATAGTTTATTATTCTCTGTGAAATTATACCAACTCATCAGACTGAGGCCCCAGTATACTCCTACCCCAGGCCAGGTATGGATACTTGTTCCAGTCTAGCTTAAGATGGCTTTGGATACTGAATATTGTAGTGCCACATGATCTCTTGGGAGGCCAGCTATACAGCCACAACAATTCCCTCAGTCTAATGCATTACAAGGAAGCAAGAAAAATATAATCAGACTTTACATCTTAACAGTGGAAAAGGAGCTGAACCTCAATTTTCTCATTTATAAAATGGGAATAGTTAAACAAGTAGTTTTGTGAGGGACAAATGAGGTATATATAAATCACCCAGAACAGGACCTGGAAAACAGCTGAAGACTAATGTCTGCTTTGCTTTTTCCCTCTCTTCTCTTATCACAAGCTCCTCCCCTCTCTACCATCTCAGATCCTGAAGTAGTTTCAACTGAGCCACAGAAATTGCAGCAGAGCTATTGCTGCATTCTACCCTGGCTCTGCTCTTCTCCCCAGATTTAGCTATTAGCCGTTGAACAGACCATAGATAACATACCAGAATACTACTTGCATCCTTCATGTTTCTACGCTATATACTTGAACTTTCATAGAGCAGTCATGAGGATCCTACCAGAGAAAGGTAGGTTGATCTGAAATAACCTACTATGGGACTCAGTTATCAAGGGTAGACAGAAGATAGAGCAGACACTGCTGGTTGTGTGCCAATATTTTGACAGCACAACTCTCTGTAGTGGTTACAGGTCACATGGATGGACACACAGTTACCCAGCCAATCACTACACTTTCCAGCCACTTCTGCAGCCTACTGTGACCTTCTGAATGAATGCTGGTCAACAGGAGATGGTCAGAGATGAGGCTGTGCTGCCCCCAAAAGAATGTACAAATTCCTCCGGCACTTTTGATTCTTCCTTCTCACTGGCTGGGAACTGATGAGCGCTGAAATAGCTAACTTGGACCCAGGGTTGGAAGGTCGTGTTGGAGAATGGCAGAATTGCACTAATAGTCACTTACCTCTATTCTATTCCATAAACAGGAAATAACCAGCTATCTTTTTAATCTTCTTGTTACAATACCCTACCATCCACACTAAACAATCCAGAACTATTTCTATGGAAGCAGGTATAGTTGCTTACCTGATGATGACTTACAAGAATGCAAGTAGTAACTACAATTGCTACTCAGTAATTGTGACATGACCTTGTGAACTTTAAACTTCAAAATATCATCTATCATTCTATGTAACTAGCATCTAAAGTCTTTCACCAGGTAAACACATATTAGTCACTCACACCTGTATCACCTACTGAGTGCCACATAGAACCAGGACTTTGTGACCCAAAGACCTTACTCAGGAAGCATTTTCTGTGTTTTCTTGATTCTTCTAACTTTGATCTTTTCAGTTTTATTTTTTCTTATTCATAGCCTTGCCTTTTCCCTTGAATATAACTCACATACCTATTTTCCTGCTACTAAGTAGAATATATACATTTAGATGACCATTCTCCAGGTTTTCTATTCATTTACCTATTTTGCTGTAATTATCAGCAACCAAGTCTTCCAAACCAATCATCGTCCAGAAACTGTCGTCCCAGCCTTTATCTGCTGAGTATGTCCATTTGCACACCAGGGAGCAGAGAGACCTAAGAAAAAGGAGAGAGATGAAGAACCATTAATATAAAATAGGATTACTTCATATTTTGCCAAATACTTGCCGAAGTATCTGTAGAAGTATCAAGGAAGTGAAATAAAGCAAAGTAATTACACATATCTTGTAAATCAAAGGTTTCAATATACACCTGTTACTACTTACAGCCCATTCATTCACTTTCACAAGAGTCTTGGCCCTTTATTTGGATCCTGATCAAACTCTATATATAAATGTTGCCTTTATATCTGTATTTATATGACATTTGTGAGATAACCAGTATTTATGACACTGATTAGCTATTTGATTCAACTGAATTATTAAATTTTAGATATGGTATTGGTAGTTGTGGTTATGTTAAAAACTGCTCCTTATTATTTAGAGATATATACTGAAATATTTATATATTAGATAATGTGATATTTTTAAAATAACACAAGAATAGAAAATGAATGGCACTGTGGCTAGGGCAGGACTAGCCCCGGTTGTTGTCACTAGACTGAGTGATGGGTTCAGGGGTGTCTACTTTTGTACATGTTCAAATTTCTCTATGCTAAAAATAGTTTTTAAAATGTCCCTGGTATATAAAATATAATATGGTCACTCTAGTCTCAAGTAACTTTTAGTATGAGTAAGACTTGGGTGCTAAACACATTTCAACTTCATTTCTCATCGAGTCACCGTTAATACTATACATGCCATCAATGAAAAATCATTTGCACTCCTCTGAAAAAGGGTATGCTCTTGCCTACTCCTGTGCCTCTGATGTAATCCTGGCAGTTGAGGAAACCCTTCCCAGCATCTTCAACCCACAATTCAAACTCTTGCTTTAGCCTGGGCTGAGACTCCAGTTTGAGGTTAGGCATTCCTTTTCTAGAGTATATCTTATATCATCATCTTACTTGCACTGTGTAATTAATGGCTTCTTTACATATCTTCCTTATAGTCCTATTATCTTTCAATCTGTTCTCCATATTTTATCCAGAGAAAACATTAAAAAATAAAATCTGTAACATCACCCCCTGGCTAAGCCCCTTCAATTGACCCTTCCTGAAATGACTGTGCCACTTCTGTTTCCTCTTGTACACTCCCACCCTTGCTTTCTCCATTCTGTAATACTGAATCATTTGAGGTTTCATATGGGGGGGGGGCATGATTTCTCACTTCCATTTGGCTTCATTGATCCTGGAATGATCTTCCCCATAATGTGTCTAATTCTTAGTCGGTCTTCACAAGCACACTCAGTTTTTCCCTATTCTGGAAACACCAACCAAGGACATTCTGATCCAAAGCCTCTCCTCCAAGTGCCAACCTGGACACACCTTTGTTGGGTACATACCTTAGTAATTGTATTTGCCTGTTCACTTTCCCATCGCTCCCACTAAATCAGCAACTCCTTCAGTGTGAAACCAGCCCAACTCACTCCATTTCACCAGGACCTAGTCCATGCAGGCATATGTAGACCCACAATGAATATTGGTTGAATGGAAGCATTAAATGAATATGGTTTGTTCACCTTGCCACAGATAAATGGTAAATCTGGGGAGGCCATAGTCAGTTTTAAAGGTAACCCAAAAGCTGTTTCACAGGGCCAACAGTCTAGATGCATCTCACTCAGGCATTCACACAGATTCACTAACTCATCCTACTTAATATTCAGTTACTCTGATCCTGATGTTCTGCTAGGCTCTAGGGACGAGTGATGTGCAAAAGATCTGGTCCTTTGCTCTCACAGAAGCTGAAAGTTAAATCAAGAAGAGAGACATTGATCAAACAACCTAAAATCCCATGCTAACAAGAAGCCATAATTGTTGTAAAGGGCATAGAAGAAATGAGAGCCTTTAGCAGGAGAATCTGCTGTAATCTGGTGGTGGGGGTGGGGTGGTGGGGGAGAAGGTATCAAGGAGGGTTCTGGAGAGGGGAGACATTTGCTGAGACCTAAATTGAAAGTTGTCAAATGGCATTTATCATTTTTCAGATGTAGCATAGATGGTAGAATACATTGAGTATACAAAATGACACACATATATTAGAGGAGAGCTAGCGCCAATAGAAACTTAATATATATTTACTAAATCACACACTTGATTTAGGCAACATCATTTATTTTTTAATGTATATAGCTAGCAGATAACTCTGAAGCCTGATCTAAAGAATATATAGTAGGCTAACTTTGGCACAATGTCTAAAATTTCAAATTTTGGGGAGATCTGATAGCTCCCTGGAAAGAGCAAAGCTATGAGAAAAAACCAGTGCAGAAGGATTATTTCCAATGATATAAGCAGATGGGGCAATTCCTCACTCCCCAAATGCCTCATTCATATTTGTAGATTTCTGTACTTCTACTTTGACTATCCCATCCATCTTAATTAATTATTATTCCTTTCATTCATCTTTCTCCACTTGATAAACTCCAAGTCATCTTTATGATCCAGTTATAATGTAGCTCCTCTGTGAAAATTCCTCCATTACCTCCAAGCTGAACTCATGGCTGTCTCCTTTGAGGCACCATGGTAAGTTGAAAGTACTGCCTTGTTCTTAACAGTAGAGGAGGTTAAGTTCATGCTCCCATGTCTTCACTACTCCACATACCCACATCCTTTGCCAGGTAAGTTTTTAGTGCCGTACTTCCTTCTCCTTTCCCCTGGACCATGGGAAGGGATTTCTTTCTTATGTTTAGACTGGATTCTGACATATGACTAGATTTGGCCAAAAGAATGAGGCAGAAGTGACTGCATGCCAGTTCCTAGTCAAGGCCTCAAGGGGCTTCCTGGCTCTTGTGCTCCTCTGACACTGTATGAGAGGATCATGCTGGGCTAACCCACTGGTCCCATGAAGAGGATCTGGGATCAGGGATAGGTGGAGCACAGCAATGAGTAGCTGAGCCCAATCTGGATCACACATCCCTAGGCTGTCTTGGATCAACTTGGCTCTGGCAGCCAAGACCCCAGTGGGTGAGCCCAGCTAAGATCAGGAGATCCACCCACCAGAGCACAGACTAAATAAGCCATCCACAAGCCAAATACATGACTTGGGGGTTAAACTACTGAGCATTGGTTGTGGTTTTCAACTAATCAATAGTTAACTCATTGCTTCACAACATTAGCAAATTAGTCCAAGTAGATTTTCTCCCCCAATAAGGCGAAGAATAGGCATGCCTCATTCCTTACACAAATTGGAATAATTGGCCAGAGAGTATTCTTAGAGTAAAGATGAATGAACCCCGGAGGCAGGAGGTTTTATAACTGTGGAAACTCCATCCTCCTCATGGATTATTCAAACATGATTAGGGTTCATATAATTTGGGTCTCTTTGAATCAAACCGGTGAGTAATATGGATGTACTTTTCAGTAGCAGAACTGGCAAAATTTAAAGAATGCATCTGAGACCATAGGTTCTCTGGAAATCTCTAGGACAGAGAGAAGGTGTAGGACTTTGTTTGTCTTGTTAGTGGGTAAAGATGAGGTACTAGAAGCAGAATAAAGGGTTTGCCTTGCCTTGAGACTTCTGTTGAGACTAGGGTTTTGACATTCCCTGAAGTGCTTCACTGGCAAGCTGCCCTGCCAGAATAGCTATTCACCTCCGGCAAGCTGTACCTGCCTGCCCATTGTGCCATCTCCCCCCAGGAGGCTTGTAGGATTAAATTAGAGATAAGAGCTTCAGAGAGTCAGGGGCTGCACTGGCAGACTGAGTTCTTTGGAGATCAGTGGCCAGATAAGAGAGCTGCTTCTGCCCAGACAACTCTTAGAGGAAAGAAGATGCCCCTAACTGTTGGCCAGCTTGTTCACTGCCCGCCAGGGCACTGGGGCAGGAAGTGCTGTACTGTTCATTACTTTCAGATTTGATATTGCCAAATAGACCCTAAAAACCTTTTGGAGGATCAAAAGGACACAGATCCTTGATTAGAAAAAAAGTATTTCACTTAGGGGGATAAATTCACCTGAGAGAGGATCACATGGAACATCTATAAGAGGAAGGTCTCACCAAAGTAGAAATGATGAAAATACTGGAAGAAAAAAACATCAGTGATGAAAGTAAAGAGAAATCAGGAGAAGAATGCTAGAAAGATTTTCTGGAACTAAAAACACTGATTTTAAATTTAAATTTAAGACCTAAAGTCTCCACAGAAGAACTAAAAAATTACTGGCACTGATGAAAGTTAAATTAATGTTCTGGAAGACCAACTGAGTGAAATATGTTACTAGAAATAGCAAAGACACAAAGAGATGGAAATAATGAGGGAAGAGATAAGAGGATTGGGGGACAGAACAGCAGCCTAAAATGAGAATAACAGGAATTCTAAGGGATTTTTAAAATGAGCAAGAAATAAAAACAGGGCAGATGAGGGAGATATCCTAAGTAAATGAATACAGCACCAGACATTTTATTACACTGAGCTGAAGTAAGACTTAAGCCCACAGATTAAAAGTCTCATTAAGTCCAGGAAGTAAATCAAGGAAATACTTGAATGTCAAGAGTCAACAGAAAATTATACAAGCTTCCAGACAAAAAGAATAAGTGACTTACAAAGGGAAAGGATTCAGACCAGCTAAGAAATTCTCATCTACAACTCCTGAATTGTAGAAGACATTGGAATAAAGTACAAACCATTAAGGAAAACTGACTCAAGAATCCTATACACAGACAAAATATTATTCAGTTGTCAGAAAAAGAAAAACATTTTCAACATGGGAGGATTTAAAAAGTAATCTACCCACATATGCTCTCTGAGGACAGTGCTTGTGAAAGAACATGGCCTAATATCAATTGATTCACTGCAGCTAACTCAACATCCGGGAATTCAAAGACTAGAGGAACCAGTGGACACTGACCACATTCACATTCATTCATTCTCTCCCTCTCTCATGCATAGGTATGTGTGTGGTGCATGTGCGTGTGTGTGTGTGTGTGTGTATACATAGGCAAGCATGTGTATACATCATAGGCTTGAACACACACATAGAAGCATATATATGCATATATACACAACTACTTAAATCTAAATGGATAATGATTATGGAAACAGGATTTATAATATTGAGTTTTCTTGAAGTACATACAATAGGCATGATATATTATGCAGAAAAACAGAGTAATAGCCTGGAACTGAAAATATCAAATAAAACCTCAAAGTCAGAGTCTAGGTAATGGGTGTGTCTTAGTCTGTTTTATGTTGCTATAAAAGAATGGCAAAGACTGGGTAATTTATAAAGAAAATAAATTTATTTCTCACAGTTCTGGGGGCTGGGAAGTCTAGGATCAAGGAGCTGGCACCTGGTGTGGCCCTTCTTGCTGCAGCAGCTCATGGCAGAAGGCAAGAGAGCATGAGAGAGCAAGGAGCCAAGGGGCGGAGCTGGCCTTTATCAGCCTACTTCTGCTAGAGAACCCCTCTTCCAAGAAGATAGCTCCAATCTATTCACGGCAGCAGAGCTGGTATGGCCTAATCACTTCTTATTGGCTTCGTCTCCCAACACTGTTTCATAGAGGATTAAGTTTTCAACATGGGAATTTTGAGGGACACAGTCAAACCATAGCAGAGTACCTGGAAAAAGTACCTTGGAATACATATGCATGTTTGGGCAGTTTAATGTTGGTTACAAGAAATGAGAAAGCAATCACTAATGGAAACAAAAAGCCTCGCGATAATGAGGGACAAAAGGGAATAAAGAGGAAATCAACAAGCCAGTGAAACTAAGCTAAACCAAACAAAACTGAAAGGAAAAGGAATAGGGGAGTGATATAAATAGAAAACAAAAATAAGATAGAGGTAATAAAATCAATTGTTTGCATTATTTCAAATGTGAATGGGCTGAGTTTCACAATTAATTAAAAACAAGAATATTCATAATGGGTTAAAATTAACTATATCTGGTTTATAATATAAATTTTTAATATGATAAAGTTTTAAAAAGGTGTGCAAACACAAATAAAAATTTTAAAATGTCAATGTAAGTATCAAAGTAGCAAGATAAAAAATATTAAATAAGACAAAGAACATCCCACAATGACCAAATGTTCGACTCAAGAAGAATGCTAACATTCATAAAATTTTATGAATTATGCAAAAAAAGCACTTGAAAAAAGATAATTCTATTTAAGGATTTTCTCATACTTTCAGAATTTGAAGAAACCATAAGAATAATTATAATTAATCCTACTGTAGAATTAAAGGGCATAAGTACAATCAACAAACTCAATTCTATATATCAATATAGAAGGAGGTAGAGAAAAAATGTTGTATAAAAATAGACTATATGGCTTAAGTGGTATTTTAAAAGAAAATTAGCATGTTAAAAGCTTTTATTGGAAAAGAGGGAAGCCTGAAAATTAGTAACTTAAACAGCCAAGCTAGGAAATTATAAAAACCAGTAATAGAGTAAACTAAAGGGAAGATTAAAAGTAGTAATGATAAAAGCAGATGGGAAAAGATAAAATGCAGTTAATCAACAGAGTCAAGGATGGTTTTATGAAAAGACAAACAAAACCAAAAAACTTCTGGCAAAATTGAGAAAAAAATGAAAAGGCAAAAATAATAAATATCATGAATGGAAATAGGGGCTATAACCACAGATAAAGCAGACATTAATAGGATAAATAAAAGGATATTATGAATAGCATTATGATAGAAAATCTGGAAATTTAGGTGAATGAACAATTAAATAGAAAAATGGAATTTAACAAAACAAATTCTAGAAAACCTTAAAAAACTAAATAAAACTTTAAATCCAGATGGTTGTTTGAGAAAGTCCTAAAAAGCATCCGACTGACAGAAACGTCCAAGCATTTAGGCATCTAGGCTAAGGAGTGTCCCCCACTTTATGTACAAGGCTCAGATAACATGCAGCAAAACCCAACGGGGTGTCATAAGAAACAAAAGCCACAAGCCACTCTCACATAATGAATACTGCATAAAACCAAACAAGAAATGACCAAACTTTTTTTTTTTTTGCGATACTGGGGATTGAACCCAGGGGTATTCTACCTCCGAGCTATACCCCCAGCCCTATTCTTTTATTTCTTATTTTGAAACAGAGCCTCACTAAGTAGCTGATGCTGGCCGTGAACCTGGATCCTCTGGTCTCAGCCTCCAAAGTACTGGGATTACAAGTGCGTGCCACCACACCCCACTTGAAATGACCAAACTTCAAGAGACACAGGGAGATCTTAAGATCTGGGGGGAAGGATTGCAGGAGGAAATGGTTCAAATAATGCTATGTCCATATATGAAGGTATCACTACCAATCTCACTAACACTTACGGGGAGGTAGGAGGGGACAGGGAGGGATGTGGAGGGAAATGCGCCCAGTGATGTGTGCATGTGTGAATGCATCACTTTCAATCTCACTGTGATGTTTAATTACAATGCACCAAAGAAAGTATAAAAATGTGAAAAATTGACTCATGAGAAATGTTCAAGGGTGTTTCAGTAAAAGAAGATGTATGAATGTATTTTACCACAGGATTTTATTAAGGTAGAGAAAAATGATCGGCGCATATTGAACAATGCAAAGTATTTGGTGATATTAAATACCACATCAAGATAAAAATTCTTCCTCAGGTAGGAATATGAGCTTCTGCCTATGACCATGATGGAAGAGCAGAGATTGCATTTTACCCCATGCCTTAAACTACCAGAAAAGGAGAAAAGACATGTGAAATCACCACTGTGAGCCTTTGAGCAAGAGGCAGCCCAGGAGCTCTATTGCTGAGAGGAGAAAACACATGAGGTGGGCCCAAGCTTCCTCGGAGACACGTGAGAGACCCCAAGGAAAGCTGTGGTCACCCCAACTTCCAAAGAGGAGGTAGCTATGCAGAAAAAGAGCTCCAAAAATCCGCATGAGAGTCCCCTTCAACCTTTGTTGAATGCTGAGACACATAGACATACAGGGAAACTCCATGAGGTCAGGGAAAACTTTTTCGCCAGAAGCAATGCCAGCTATGGGAAAAGAGAATGGCATCTTTATTATGCTGAAAGTTTTTTAAATAAAAAAAATCAGTCTAGAATTTTATCTCCAGAAAAATAATCTTTGAACAATGAAAGAGAAATGTAGATTTTTTTTTCAAAGACTGAGAGAATTCACTTTGAAGAAACTTGCATTGCAAGAAATGTTAAAGGAAATTCTCCAAAAAGCTGGGAAATAATACTGACTGGAAGTGTAAACTTACACAAAGGAATGAAGAATATTAGAACTAGTAAGTAAGTGGGTAAAATAAGACACATACATTTTTCATTTCCAAATTTCTTGAAAAGATAATTAACTTTAAATCTTTATCTTCAAAAAAACCGATAAAAACCCCAATGGGTTGTGAGATTTATAACACCCATATAAACAAAACATATGTCAATAATAGCACAAATGATAGGAAGACATGAAGACACACACGATGGTGTATAAAATATTTTTTAAGGCAGGCTCTGATAAGTTAAAGATTCATACTGTAAATTCTAGAGGAACCAGTAGAAATGAGGAAAAATAATAAATCAATTTCAAGGATAAAATAGTATACTAAAAATATTTAAAAAGTTTGGAGAAGGCAGGAAAAGAAAAAAATACATACACAGAAAATATGGAACAATTAAAAAACAAATATTAAGATGGTAGGTTGAAATTTAACCAGTAAATGTAAATAACCTAGCCTGGCCTGTAATTCCGGATACTCAGGAGGCTTAGGCAGGAGGGTCACAAGTTTGATGCCAGCCTGGGCAACTTAGCAAGACCTTGTCTTAAAATAAAAAGGGTTGGGGATGTTACTAAAATGCAGAACACTCTTGGGTTCAATCTTTAGTGTCACACACATACAAAAAAAAAAAAAGAGGAAAAAGGAAAAGAAAAAGAAAACACAAAAACAAATAAAAAACAAAGTAAGTGGCCTAAAAAGGCAAAGATCATGGGAACTGGATAAAAATAAAAAATAAAACCCAACTATATACTGTCTAAAATAAATTTGTTAAATATAAAAATGCAGATCTTTCCATTTTCTTGCAAATGCTGTTATTTTGTTCTTCTTTATTGCTGAGTAGAATTCCATTGTGTGTATTTCCCATAATTTTGTGATCCATTCATCTGTTGATGGACATCTAGGTTGGTTCCATAATTTGGCCACTGTGAATTGTGCTGCTATGAACATGGGTATGCATATATTACTGTTGTTTTCTAGTTTC
>PVJS01008671.1:0-52473 GCA_004027185.1 Glis glis
AGGGAGGGAAGGAAGGAAAGAAGGAAGGAAGGAAGGAAGGAAGGAAGGAAGGAAGGAAGGAAAGAAGGAAGGAAAGAAGGAAGGAAAGAAGGAAGGAGGGAGGGAGGGAGGAAGGAAGGAGGGAGGAAGGGAAGGGAGGGAGTGAAAGAAAGAGGAAGGGAGGGAGGGAGGGAAAGGAGGGAGGGAGGAAGAAAGGAAGGAAGGCACCGGGAGCCCCTCGCTCTATGAAATGCAGGCTGGTAAAGCTTGGTTTCCAGGCCCGTGTTCGCCGCTGGAGCGCCTTAGGAGAGTGAGACCAGCCTGTAGTTACCCCTAGGAAGCCAGGATGCTCATGGGCAAGCCTTATCTCTTCCCCAGCTACCATTTTAACATCTTTACCAAGTGGTTTTGTTGGAAATTCTATAACTGCATGGCGGGGATCTGGTGTGTAGCCAGGAGAACAGCCTTGTGTTGGGACACAGTGCCGACTCCTTGAAGTCCCTTGTCATTCAACTCCTGTGGGAGGGGCGGGTGGGGTCCTCCTCACACCTTGCCCTGTGTGCCCACACGGCAAAGTGTCTGGTTGACATGAAGCCAAGCATGTGTGTTGCAGAGAGCACAGGTCCTTTGGCCTTTTGGGACCATGCACGGCTTTGACCTTGACCAGTGAGGTGTCCCAGTTTTTCATGCGATCACTGTCAGGAGCGCATGGAATTTCACTCAGCTGCTTATCCCTGCCATTGCAGGGACTGGAACCAGGGTGTTATCTCTTAATAAAAAAATTAGCTGTGTGACCCCCAGACCTCGAGTGCCTTCCATAAGAAAACTCACTGTGCGGATCCCACGGACCTCAAATACCTCCTGGGCCTTTGGTGTCTGCACAATTGTCCCTGTCATTCTCTGATTCACAGACAGCAATTTGGGGCTTGTTTCGTAGCCCCATCTTGACAGAGAGTGAGAGCAAAGAAAGACAAAAGTTGTCACCGTGACCCATTAAAAGATCCCAACTTGAAGAGAGACTGGCATCAAATGGTGGCAGCTACTTCACCGTAATACATACACAAGTGAAAAATGCCCTCTGTGTTGGAAGATAAGTACTATTCGCAGATATTTAATTACCAAGATGGAGGAAGGGACAGCAATGGGGAGATCAAATGTTCCCCCCAAATTTCAGAGCAGGCATAACCGGAGAGGTTGAACCCATACTGCTGAAAACATAATTTCTCTGCTGGCGAGACTTCTCAAGAGCTGCAGAGGATAGTTTGAATGAGAGAGATCTCACTGTTAACCGGGCTCCCCGGAGGCCAGCTAATTCGCCCTTTGACTTCTCATATGGGCTCGTGGCTCTTCCTCGTCTTCCCAGATAAGCAGGTGCTAGAGCTGGGGTCGGAGTCCCCTGTGTTCCCTTTCACGCTGTGCACAGCTCCATCTCACTAGTACGTGTTTGATATATCCACGTCCCCATTCTCTGGGGTGCACGCTGCACCCTAATTCAGTTTTGTCTTCACAGCCCCTGACATAGGACCAGGGATTGTGTAGACAGTAGGTGCTCTGTGAAGGTTGATGGAACTCACCGGTGTTTATCTGCAGCTGCTTTTCAGTGATGTGTGGGGCCTCTCTGACCCACTTTAGAAGCAAAGATAAAACAGCCCTTAAATAAAAAGCAGTGGGAGTGGATAGTTGGTTGTGAAAGAGGAAGCCATAAAATAAAGACCCCGGTGTCAGAGACCAGCCGCTTCTGCAAATGGGGACGTGTCCTGCCTGCAGTTCCTGCCGGCCTGATACAGGACTCTGTAGATCAGACACATAATTAAAGACAGCACCCCAAAAGCACAGGACTGATCACCAAAATAGCTCCATCTCTTCATGGCATGCATCAAAAAATGTTTGTTTACAGACAGCAGAAGGGCTGATAATTACCTCCTGACACCCTGCGATGATGCTCATTCTTTCCCCGTGCGGGGCCTGACAGCCCTGACGTGTGTACCTGTCACCCGACTCTCAGGCTTACGGAGCAGCAATTTCCCAGGGTTGAGGCCTCCAACCCCGACCCCCTCCTAGTGACAGGGATCAGGCCGTCCCTCACTGGGCAGCCTGACCTGGGCACAACCCAATCTAGGTCTGCAGTAATCCTCTCAACTAATGAACACCATGTTCGCTGGGCTGCAGGGTCCGAATAATTGCTGTGTGACTGTGTCGCGCTGTCCCTGGCAGTTCGTCATGGAGGAAGGGCCCTCATGAGCTTGGTGAGTCCAACACGAGGCAACTCAGTTTTATTTTAATGGGTGCATTAAGAGATTCTGACCCACAATCTCTATTTTTCTCAGTTTAGGATTATAATTTTCCACTCCGCCGATTTATAGATAACCTCACTGATTTTAATGCCCTGCCTCCCATTTTGTAGTAGTGGATCTAAGCAAGGGATGTTGGAATTGCAGCCTTTCCTTGGTAAGGGGCAGGTAAGGGAGGGCTTGTGGCCATGGTGTGCCCCACAGGAGCCAGCTCTGGGCGGCGCCGCAGCCTCCTGTCTCTGCTGCCTCCACTGCACAATATGTTAAGTGGGCACCCAGGTCCTTCAGGAATATGTCCCGCAGTCAGGTGTGGGGGTGCACGCTTGTCATCCCAGTACTTGGGAGGCTGAGACCGGAGGATCCAGGTTCATGGCCAGCCTCAGCTACTTAGTGAGGCCCTCCACAACTTAGTGAGACCCTGTTTCAAAAATAAAGAATAAAAAATAGGGCTGGAGGTGTAGCTCAGAGGTAGAATGCCCCTGGGTTCAATCCCCAGTACCGCACACACACACAAAAAAAGAAATAAATATGTCCCGCTTCCACTCACATTTCAGAGTGTCAGTGGGCAGCAATTTCCTCCATTCTTTCTTCCCGAAAGAAAGATTTCAGATGGGAAACATGGATAGGAGAAGCAGAAGAGATTTTTTTTTTATTGGTGCATGGTAGTCTCACATCACAATGAGTATCAGTTTGGTGTTAACATACATGCACACAGCTCTTGGTGTCCCTCCCCCCCCACCTCCCCCCACATGTAGCACTGAGAATGAGGTTTGAGGCCAGCCTCAGCAACTTAGACCCTGTTTCAAAATAAAAAATAAAATAAAATAGGGCTGGGCATATAGTTCAGAGGTATAATGCTCCTGGATTCAATCCCTAGTACTACAAAATTTAAGAGAGAGAGAGAAAGAGACTGGCTCGTTTTCTAGGAGTGGAAAATGGTGTGGAGTCTTCCACGTGGTGGTTTTATTCAGCCTGGAAACCTCTCTCCTCGTGCACATGCATTTAGGGAGGATCCCATCCCTTTTTGCCCCATAGCTTAGCTTAGCGCACCTGCGCTGTCCCCACCACGTTGGATTCTTTCCCATTTCTACCTGAAAGAAACCCAAGGGCTTAGTACTCTGCGCATGCTCCAAAGTTGAAAGCCCCTTCACCAGTTACAACTGGTTCTTTTTGGATTTAAGAAAAGCATGTCTGGCCATGAAGGAGGAGGTTTAAGAGTGGGATTTTCTAGTGCCCAGGGTGGAGTGAGTCCTAATCCTTGCCCCTCCCCTTTGCTCTGTCTAGCTACCTAACAAGAGTATCAAAAATGTGCCCTGGTCCAGTGCCTGGAGAATGTTCGAGTCTGGCTGTCCCCGTGAGCCTTACCTCTGTGCACGCTTCCATCTAAGTTCATGCATAAATATTTAACAAATATTTATGGAGCACCTGCTATGGGCAGATGCAAGGCCCTGCCCTCAGGGGCCCACAGTCAGGGCAGAAGGGAACAAGCAGGTCCGGTACCCTGCACAAGTACCCTGTAGAGGAGCCCTGTGTTCCTTAATACACTGGCCGTGCACGTGTGTGTCATGTGGGACCTTCTGTTGGGGACACCAGAGAAAATCGCACTTACCTAGGGTGGGTTTGGTGCAGAAGCGGGGTCACCGTGGTGAGCAGCACCAGAGAAGCAGCCAGGAGCCCGCCCCCCCCTCCACCCATGGGGAGGTCAGCTCCTAGGCACAGAGTGGGCGGGGTGGAGCCAGCACTGGACAGTGGTCACGCTGTGCCGCAGCTGGGGCCCTCTGGCCTTCACATACACGAGCTTGTGTTTTCTCAGTTTAGGAGGGTGCGAGAAGGAATTTGTATTCAAAGGTGTTAAGTAAACATCACAGGAGCCCCAAGCTACTGTCCTGGACCCCAGCAGACCAGACTGAAAATCACAATGGTAGCACCCCATGTCACCAAATCGAAAATAAGTTATTAGCTGACCTTCCAGGGAAATCAGGAGAGAGAGATGACAGCCAGGTTTCCCAGCCAGGCCAGCCCCAGTTGACATCAAAATGACGTTCCCTCCCCCTTCACCCTTGCACAGGAAAGGTCACCTGGGGTTGGCCAGTTCCGTGTCTGTCGTCCTTTCTTTCCTGCCTCACAGGGAAGGCAACTCTGAAATGACCAGTCCTCTTTTTGTCTTTGTTCTGCTTTTATCAGCCTTTCTTTGTCTATAAACCAACCTTTCCTGCTCAGCCCATGGGAATACTTATTCTGGTTTATGGAATAAAGTATTGCCTGATTCTACAATCAAAAGTAAAGACAATTAAGATGGTTAAATGGTTGTAATTTTTGCCTTTGGCCAAGGTGAGTTAAAGGAAATTTTCTTCAGGCCCAGGTCTCACATCTGAGAAGACTTTCATCTCTGAAGACAGCTCCTAGCTCTTTAAGACTCCTGGGGAAGGAGGAGGGTGTTGAAAGGGTGTCAAGGTTGGGAGCCCAGGAAGGAGAAGAAGGGACAGAACAGAAATCATTGTCGATAGTCCACGCCCCTTGGGGCACCCAGTGTGGCCCTTGTTCGTGGACCTCCTGGATAAAACTGCTCAGAGTTCTGAAAAACAAAAAATTCCAAATGGCTATCACAGCCCCATGCACTTGAAATGCAGAGGTGGAAAGGAAATTGAAGTCTTTTGTTTGGTATGATTTTGTAAATCTTACATATTTTGCCAGTTTAGCCCCAATTCGTCCTTTCTTCACTATAATGCCTATTTCAATTGTAAATGATGATGTTTGACACACAACCCTGGGTCCTCCGGCCTGTTCCGGGAGAGCAGGGTTGACGCCCGCTGCTGTCTAAACCTCTCTTGCTTGTGAGTTCCGCAAAGCACTATGCAATTAGGAGCACCGCTTGTGTGCTGATGGGGATTAGAGTCCAGCCACGTGGCTGACAGGGAGATCGGGACGCTGCGGGCTCAGTGCTGTGTCCGAGCCAAGTCAGCTAGCAAAAAATACTGTCACCATGCTGTGGGTCACTGCAGGAGGCTGCATGGGGGCTCCTGCTGCCAGGCCATAGTCCTTAACCCGCCCTACTTGTCCCAAGACCAGAAGTATTGATTCCATGTTTTCTAGCAGGAGTTGAGAGCCACCCAAGCAAAGCGGGGATGGACGCTCATTTGGAACCTGTCCTGGTAGACACCTGCCTCTGTCAGCAAGATGTTCTGAGGGGGACAGCACGCAGCCGCTGGTGAAAGCCGAGTTCCTGGACTCCAGCGATCGCGAGCAATTCGCTTCCTCTTGCTGTGTCTGTTTCTATGGGCACAATCCCGCAGGAAGTTCCAACTTCCCCTCCGAAGGGCTGCTACACAAGCCTCCTGAAACAAACCAGCAGTTGACACATTCACAGCAGGAGAGGCACGCACATTTATTTGGTCATAGCTTTACATGACTCCTGAGCCTTCAGGATGAGACCCAAAGACCAGGACCAGATATCCACTTTAATGCTCAGTTTTTATTTTGTTTTGTTTTGTTTTGTTTTGTTTTGTTTTGTGATACTGGGGGTGGAACCCAGGGGCCTTCTACCTCCAGGCTATACCCACAGCACGATTTTATTTCTTATTTGGAAAAAGAATCTCGCTAGGTTGATGAGAGTCTCACTATTTGCTGAGGCTGGCTTCGAACCGGGATCCTCCTGTCTCAGCCTCTCAAGTACTGAGATTACAGGTGTGCACCACCACGCCCGGCTCTCATGGTACTTTAAACAACCACTCTGATGCCACAGCAAGGCTGGGGACCTGCGGGACCCCTCCTGGACAGCCAGCGCAGAGCCCCTGCAGTTTCTGTGTTCAGCAGGCTCAGAGCTCTGCCCCCAGCCCGGCTGGGACAGTGGGCGGACCTCACCAGGAGTCTTGGTTCTGAGTTAATCCAGATCCAGGGACTCTGTGGGACATCCAGCTCATTTAGCCTCTGAGCTTTCATTCCCCAGCATCCAGCAGTCCCTGATACCCTGGCTCCCAGTCCTTCCAAGTGTCCCTGAGGTGTGAACCGGCTCCCCAGGGCATCCACCTTCAGGAGGAAAAGGAGGCTCTGCATTCCGCCTCCCAGGGGCTGGGCCACCCACGGCTGCTGATGGTCGGCCTGCCCAGCCCCCACCAACTGGACCTTATGCTCCATAGAGAAGGTGCCCTCTCCTCTGCACTTTGAGTCCCAGCTCCTCGTGAGAGATCGGCAGAGCAGGTTGTCTTTGATTTGTGGTCAGGCGGTGGACAGATCGATGCGAAATCTAGATATATATCCGAGCCTGCCAGCTCACAGCCTCCCCGCCTTCCGCCCCCAGCTGTGCACCATCAATTTGATTCCCCACAGAGTCCCCAGAGTCCGGTCCTCAAAGTCAGGTGGCTTCCCAGTCAGGGAAGGCCTGTAGAACTTCTGGGTTGGCCTTTCTTTACCTGTAGATGGCGCCAATTTCTGGCTTACTGGCAGTGGAGGGCCACGGCTGTCACAGGTAGGCATGGGTCCCCTGCAGCTGCTAGGATACTCTGAGCTCTGTAGGCACCGGGAGCTGCAGTATGTGTGGCTCTGAGAGCCGCAAGCCTCTCAGGTGTCCTCCTACGCCATTGAAGAGAGGGTCTTCAGCCTCCCTTACCTGGTCTGCTAGGACCTACGCCCCTGAGGGATGTGCTGGAGAGTGCGCTGCCTCCAGTGTGAAGGGAAGCTAGTGTCCCCGGGGCAAAGCCGCTCTCATTGATCAGCAACGTGCTGACAGGAGGTTGCTGAAATGTGAACAGGTGTGTCAGATGCAGGGCCCCAGGAATGGCCCACTGAGCTCCTGAGCTCATGCATCTTCTCCCATCAACACCCCATCACCACTGTCCCAGAGAACTGGAGGACCAAGCAAGGCCGAGGAGAGGGGCAGAGAGGCAGAAGGCACAGCCCCCGCGGGCAAAGTGAGACCCTGACTTCAAGAGGTATTCTATGAATCTTCCTAAGATGCAGGCCAGACCCTTACTCCAGAACATAATCGAGAAAAAGAGACTTCTCTGTTGACAATCACTATCCCTCAAGAAAGTATCAGATGGTGTGGCTCACTGGGTACATGTGACTGTTTAATCCTACCTCCCATTGTTAGTAACACATGCACGCGCACACACACACCCATGCACATACAGGTACACACATGCAAATGCTGCAGCTGCCCCCACACAGATCCCTACACCCGTGACCTCGCTCCAAGAGATGTTCCTCCCGGGGGACCTTTGACAACGTCTGGAGATATCTTCGGTTGTTGCAGTTGAAGGGGAACCTGGCTGCTCATGGCTCTAGTATGTAGAATGCTGCTCAAGGTCTACGGTACACAGGACACCTCATGGCAAAGAATTATCCAGCCCAAGGTGTCCCTGGGGTTTAGAACTCTGCTCTAAAACCATGAAGCTGCCTACAAATGGTTGATTTAAAAATGTTGGAGTTTGGGGTCAGCTCCCTGGAGCCACTCGCAGGATCTACCAACCCCAGGAATGGGCTGGCATCAGTCACCAAAACACCTGTAGTGGGCTACGTATTTTCGATGAATCGTCCCCTTTGTCAACTCCTTTGTCAGTAAAGATGCTGCAGGGACACACACACACACACACACACACACACACACACACACAATGTGTATGCACATATACACATAGGCACACATGCACACACATACACATGCACACACACCATCTCTTGAGAATACACAGCTTGTGTATTTCTCAGTGGAAACCTTGAGCCACAGCCACGCTGGGCAAAGCAAAGAACAGAGACTTGCAGAACTGTTAAAAACAAGAATTAATTGATTAATTAATTACAATAGAAGATGCACTAGAACCGGCATGGGTGTGAGGATGGGTGCAGAAGAGAAAACCTCTCCTGTTCTTCTGGTTGAGCGATTCAAACTTTAGGAGATAAATGTAAGGTCAATTGATCCATCAATTGGCAAATGGCAGGATTTGTCTTTTCACTAATTTTTCTCTGCGATTACACCCTGCTGTCAAGGGAAGTCTCAGGAAGATCTCGTCTTTCAGTACAAATGAAGGACAACTAGCAATTTTTGTGCAAAGGAAAACATGCTACCTCCTTATTTAGAGAATTTTCCTCACTCACATACATCTGAAAGCCCCCAGTAAAACAAATTTGAAGGGAGTTATAATTTTCTTCATTGGAGTGACAGACATGTTTTTTAAATGACAAAGCATCATCATTTAATTTGGAGACGTTTGGAGGAGAAGTTCAATTCGCCGTCGTTTCTGCAGGCTGGTGGTGTGGATTGTTACCGGTGACAGAGCACAGTCGGGCTGACGGGCCGGTGACAGTTGTTGTTCTGTTTAGAAGAGATATCACAGGACGGAGCCTCCATCTTTCTCATTTTTCTTCTCTCCCTTTGCTAACGAGCTTTCCAAATTCTCAAAACAGCAGTCAAGACATGCTGATTAAATTGTCACGCTGAAATTATACGGCAGAAAGATCCTTGGCCACTTGCCAGCAGTCACACTTCGAAGGACGAGACGGGCTCCTTCCCTGGACATTTTTTCTTGGATGACAGACACTGCAAAGTGGCCGTCTGAGGACATTCTTGTTGTTCCATGTGTGACAGCCACAAGTGAAGTAGCCAACAGAATAGGGCAGGCGGGAGGGCTGGATCCAGGTGGAGGGCTACGTGACTTCCCTTCAAAGAGAAAACTGCGCCGGAGTTCCCAGGGGTGGCGGCCTCCTGCCAGTGGGTTGTGCAGCTCTTGAGTTAAGAAATTATAGGATACGAGGAGTCCACTGGGTCTGCCACGGTTGACATTCAATAGGAACAGAACCGAGCAGCCAGAGACCGGCGCGGCCCTCTCTCTCCACCAACCACAGCGGCCCTTCTTTGCAAACTGCAAGGTAGGGAGGACGTTGTTGTTTAGTTTGTTTGAAATCACCACAACAGCACAGTTCACAGTAGCCAAACTATGGGAACAACCTCAGTGTCCGTCAACAGAGGAATGGATAACAAAAACGTGGTGGATACAGGCAGTGGAGTTTTACTCAGTCATAAAAAAAGAACAGAATTAGGTCATTTGCAGGAAAATGGATGGAACTAGAGAATATTATGCTACGTGAGATCAGCCAGTCACAGAAAGTCAAGGAAGGGTCATATGTTTTCTCTCATATGTGGAAGCTAGAGAGAAAATAGGAAACAAAAGGGACTTCAGATCGATGAGGAGAGAGACTGGTGGAATAGTGGAAGGGGACCGGGGACAGGGAAAAAGGAGAATCAATGAAGGAAACGGTTGAAATAATGCTGTGCCCATATGTGAAGGTATCATTACCAATCTCACTAATATGTATGGGGAGGGAGGAGGGGTGGGGTGTAGAGGGAGACGCACCAAGTGCTGGGTGCATGTGCGTTTCTATCACTTTGAATCTCATTATGATGTGTAATTACAGTGCACCAATGAGAGTAGTTTTTTAAAAAGGCATCATTCAGTCCATAAGTTTTTAGCTCCAGGGTGTTCGTGTGAATTTCATAATGTTAAAAACTTTATCTTTTTTTTTTCGGTACTGGTGATTGAGCCCAGGAGCATTCTACCTCTGAGCTACACCCATAGCCCTATTTTTATACTTTCTTTTGAAACAGGGTCTCACTAAGTTGCGGAGGGCCTCGCTAAGTAGCTGAGGCTGGCCGCGAACCCAGATCCTCCGGTCTCAGACTCCCAAGCTCTAAAAGCTTTATCTTGAGACAGAGGTCACCGTGCCCAACTTTTCAAACTGCTAAATAGTTTCTTTAACACAACCTCTCCAAAAAATGAAGATCTTTAAGCTACAGAGAATGCAATTTTAAATATTTACTTTGTGTACACTTTTTTATGATATATTAGCTGTCATATGATGTGTGTGTGTGTGCGTGTGTGTGTGTGTGTGTGTGTGTGTGTGTGTGTGTGTGTATGGTGCTGAGGATTGAACCTAGGTGCATTCTACCTCTGAACAATATCCCCAGCCCTATTTTTTATTTTTGTCTTGGAAACAGGGTCCTGCTAAGTTGCTGAGAACCTCGCTAAGTTGCTGAGGCTGATCTTCAACCTGTGATACTCCTATCTCAGCCTCCCAAGTACTGGGATTACAGGCATGTGTCTCCATACCTGGCCTGTGATCGTCCTAATATAAGTTAATATGTTTTTAAAAGGTCCCTGGTCTCTTGATTTGTAATGGGAATAGCAGTTTATTTTGTAAAGATTAGAAGTGAGGAATAAGAAATTCTGGGGACAAGAGAGATTATTTTCATCTCACTGAGCCAACCACCCATACAGCACAGATAAACCTATTTCTTGTCAGCAAGAGAATGCAAAACCAGGAATTATGTGAGCAATTACCATCACAAAGTTTTGCTTGGGGGATTCTAAAAGCCACTTGCTAGGGGCCTGCAGGAGCTGGAGACGGTGCTGGCTGGGTGCTGGCCCTGGTCTTGTGAAAGACAAAGGAAGATGGATGGGGTGGGGTTGGCAGGGGCCCCTGTCAGGTTGATTTAAAGCCTGACAATGTGGCCTTTCACCAGGCAGCCAGGTAAATCAAAAAGCACAGGTCGATAAGGATGTTGGGAGAATTGTCTGGTCCTTCTTCCAGAAGCAATTTGTCTCTTAACTGCAGCCGTCCATCAGGGCCAGAGTAGAAGCCCTTGGTTAGCACATTTGACAAACCTTATTGTGTAATAACATTTCATTCCTGGAGGACTCCGCTGGAGAAGGATTTCCATACAGCTGTTGAGAGCTGAGAGCAGCAATACTACCCAGATCCGTGACCCACAGATTCCTTGGTTGATGGTGTGCAACTTATGGAGGGAGGTATTTCAACAACCGGAAAGCCAACCTCCTAGCATGGCCAGTGCCCAGGCCTTGACGTGAGGCTTATTCAACTGAGCAAGATGATAGAGGGGAAGGAGGGTGTTCTGAACCATAACTCTGAGACACATTTGCAGGACTCCGACAGTCTCCTTCACTCAAACTGTCTCCACGTGTAGTTCAGTGAAATGAGGAGTTTTGAGAAGCAGACAGGAAAGGGCATCGGGAAAGCATCTGAGAACCAGAGGATGTGACACATCTTCAAACTGCACACCCAGCCTACGCCTGCGCTGTCAGGAGCAGGCGACCTCGCCGTGGAGAGCACTTCATTGCCTGGCTCACCTTCTGAGAGCGATGTTGACCTCCACAGAGCCCGCAAGCGTGTGTGGGGACACAGGAGCACCACAAGGTGGATCCTGCCCACTCTAGGTGACACTGTGGGACAACACTTGGCTTGAGGTGATTTGGACATTGTTTGCAAGTGGAAATTGCCCGGCCTACCCTCTGAAAGGTCTCACATGCATTGTTAGTTTCAGTCAGCTTGAAGGCCATGCGCCTGGGTTTGGGGTCACCTGTGCCTCATGGTGTGGCTGGGTTTGGGCCCACTGTCCTCAGAGGAAGGGAGAGAATTCTCACTGCTGTAATCCAAAACAACTGACCACACAAATTAGAGGAAGGAAGATTTATTTGCTCACAGTTTTTAGACATTTAGAGGTTCCGTCCATGTCAGGCCGGGTCTGCGGAGTTCAGGGCATGGTGGCAGGAAGCAGAAAGAGGGAGAACATGGGCTTTGCTCTCTGAGGAGGCCAGAAGCAGAGAGCCAGAAGAGGGAGAGATCTTATATAGTCCCCAAGGCTACACTCCCAGGAACCCCTCCTCAGCAACCAAGCCCCGCTTTCAACATTGCTGCCTTGTTGGCATGAGGGCTAGGGGGACATTCTAAATCCAAATTATTACCCCATCCATAACCTGGAAGCAGGTGAGTGTGCAGAGATCAACAACCAGGTTAGCAGTGTCAGCAAGATCCCCGGGAGCAGAGATTCTATCTTCCCTCTCATGTGTCCTCCAAAGTACTGGGCCCTTGGGAAACACCAATCAACAAGGGGGACTATGTCGAGGAGTGAATGAATGATTTACATAATGAACGACTGCCGTGGTAATGGTGTGCCCTCTGGAGTTCATCACAGTTTCCCTGTCCAGTTCAGTTGACCCAAGAAGAGCTGGGCGTGGTGGCGCACGCTTGTAATCCCAGTACTTTGGGAGGCAGAGACCGGAGGATCCGGGTTCGCAGCCAGCCTCAGCTCTCTCTCTCTCTCTCCCTGTCTCTCTCTCTCTCTCTCTCTCTCTCTCTACTTAGTGAGGCCCTCCACAACTTCGTGAGACCCGGTTTCAAACAAAGTATAAAAAAAATAGGGCTGGGGGTGTAGCACGGAGGTAGAACGCCCCTGGGTTCAATCCCCGGTACCACAAAAAAAAAAAATAGTTGACCCAAGAGGTCGAGAGGCCAGTCCACGGTGTGCGTGGCCAAGGACCACATGGTCACTCCCTCTGTTCTTTGGGGAAGAGCCCAGGACCACAGCACCCAGACTGGAACCTGCTCCTAGATCTACTCTGTCCTGTCCCTATGACCACGAGCAGGCTGGTGGCCTTCCCTGAGCCAGGCTTCCTCCTTTGTATGGTGTACGTAATACTGACTTGGCTTCCCCACTGAACCATTCTGGCCATCTAAGTGGCTGACCAAGGACTTTGGAAGATTTCTGCCTGTTGGTGATGTAGGGTACAGAAATAATAAAGTAGAAGTGAGAGGGGAAGTCATAGGGACCAGATAATGGAGGGGCGGTCAACATGGCCACAGGGGAGGAAATGGGCACTGGATGAACCCCAGCTCTACGCCCCTCTAATCACCTGCACCTGGTCCTGCTGACTCTTTCCTAAGCAGTCACCTGGGCAGGTATGCCATCTGCCCTCTGCAGCCAGGTGCTGGGACTCAGGAGGCTGCCGCAGGGTGTCAGGTGGTTGTGGAAGGGAGGGAGCAGGGCTGCCCTTGGACTTGGAGGTGGGGATAGCTCTCAGGTTAGGACCATCCACCTGATGTCCATCTCCTTTGAAAACATGAAGCATCACCCCAAGCCCAAGACACCAATGAGAGCTGGGAGTCTACAGGCAGATAGAGCCTCTCCCCTGGTTGACTTTTTAAAGAAAAACATTGTCCAGAAGTGCAGGTGTATGAGCTTGGCCATGCTGGGGCACAACATCTGCACTTACAAGTTCCTAGCTGCAAGTGCAGATGACAGGGGATGGATTATACTTACAGATGCACGAGTGCATGGGTATGCCTGTAAACCCACACGCACACACACGAGCGAGTGCACGCACACAGGGAAAACCTCAGTGGGTGCTTTGTGCCCCCCACTGCCACCCCCAACAAGAGCTTCTCTGACATGGCCCCTGGACCCAGCAAGAGCTGTCCACATGGGCCCTGGGACAGCGCCATGAGCAGTCTGGTCCACCAGCAGGGAAGGCTTGACAAGTCAACACTTGCCTCGTATCCAGAGAGCTCATCTGCAGAAGGGCATCTCAAAAATAGGACGACTGCCTTGCAGGGGCAAGGCAGGCAATCTCAGTGGGCCACCATCTCAGGGCAGGGCACAATGAGGATGTGTCGGTGTCCTAGGCTGTGGGATACTGCAAACTCTGGATAAGCCCCACTCTCTTTCCTGATGGTAAAAGAGGAGCTTGGGTCCTGGCCATCCTACTGGGGTGTGAAGGGACACCCTGGGTGGATTGCCTGGAGCCTGGAGACCCCACTGCCCCCTAAGAATGTCCTCAGAGGCATTCTGCCCACTTCTGAGGCCACCAGCTTCTCCTCCCTGATTTCCCCCATCAGTTTTATCTTCAAGTTCATTCCTTTGCCTACCGACGTATTTAACTATTTCCCATGCACCACAGAATCCAGTAATGTCTGTATTGTTCTCTGAAAAAGATTACAGGCTCCCTCGCTGGTTCCCTTATTTCACAGAAGAGAAAGCCTTTGGAGGTACCCAGTGCATCTCAGGAAAGGACAAAGCCCCAGGCTTCCCACCTCTCTTGGGGTCTTTTAATCCCTGATGCCTCCCCTCTGAATGAGGGACGCGGCAGAGGGAGAGATGAGCGGGCATTTGGGTCCCTGCAGTGTTTCTGTTTACAGGCTAAACGCGGGAGATCTCTATCTCATTCTGTAATTCCTTGATTCTGCTCTCAGTTTACCAGGTGTTGAAACTGACCTGGGAGATTTTCAGGCTTTATCTTTTCTGGGCAGTTTGTTGGGGGTGGGAGAAGGACCCGGCACTGGAAGGTTCCTTGAGAGGGGGTTGAAGGGCTCCAGGGGGCTGGGGGAGAGGCTGAGCCTGGCTCGGGGCTGCGGTCACCCCAGAAACTGGTCACTGGAGCCTCACCCCAGAGCTAGAAGCGGGGCTCTTTCGGGACAGCCTGTTCTGGGCGAGGCCTCCTGGTTTCTGGGCTCAGCCCTCCCTGGCCCCTTCTCAAGCCCCGGGCTGTTCCTGGCACAGCTGGCCCCTCTCAAGTCTCCCTCTGCCACTGTCCCAGGCTCATGACTCCCAAGCTTTGACTAGGACATTCTTTTTTCTTTTTTCTTCTTTTTTTTTTTTTTGCGGTACTGGGGATTGAACCCAGGGGCATTCTACCTCCGCGCTACACCCCCGTCCCTATTTTTTTATACTTTATTCTGAAACCAGGTCTCATGAAGTTGCAGAGGGCCTCACTAGGTAGAAAGAGAGAGAGAGACAGGGAAAGAGAGAGAGAGAGAGAGAGAGAGAGCGAGCTAAGGCTGGCCGCGAACCCGGATCCTCTGATCTTTTTTCTTTTTTCCTGTCCATTGAGTTAATTTCTATAATTTTGTGTGTGTGTGTGTGGTACTGGGGATTGAACGCAGGGGCGTTCTACCTCCGCGCTACGCCCCCGGTCCTATTTTTTTATGCTTTATTTTTTGAAACCGGGTCTCACGAAGTTGCGGAGGGCCTCGCTAGGTAGAGAGAGAGAGAGAGAGAGAGGGAGAGAGAGAGAGATAGATCGATCGATCAATCGATCGATCGCGCATGCATGCGCGCTGAGGTTGGCTGCGAACCCGGATCCTCCGGTCTCCGCCTCCCAAAGTACTGGGATTACAAGCGTGTGCCACCACACCCGGCTAATTTCTATAATTTTGATTATGTTCTTTTTCTTAAAAATATTTTCACTGGTGCATTGTAATTATACATCATAACGAAGTTCAGGGTCAGAGAAACACACGTGCACACAGCAGTTGATGTGTCCCACCCGCTCCCTCCCCTCCCCATACAGGTTTCATCCAGGCTGTTCTTGAAGCCCCAGCTGCCATGCCCCTGCCTGCTGGACAGTCTCCCTGCACGTCCCAATGTGAACTCTTGCCCACGACTGGACCTGCTCCTCCTTCAGTGGCCCCCTCTCAGTGGCGAGTCCACCGGCCCACACTCCTCGCCCCCAGAAACCTGGAAGAGTCCTGTGCCTCTCTCCTCCATCCACCCCCAGCCATCACGTCCATCTTCTTTGTCTTTGCTCAGCCAGGGTGTCCCTCCATCCCCATGAGACTGCAGGAGCTTCATCCTTTATCTTCTCCCTGACCCCGCTCACTCCAGCCCAGCGGGGCCCTTCCTGTGAAAACACACTGCCTGGCCCCTCCCAGCTGGGCGCCTCCCCAGCCTCTCTGCTTCTCTACTTCCCTCTCTGCTACTTTCCTCTGCTCAGATAAGTCCAACCGCCCTCTCCCACCTGGAGTCCTCTGCACCCACATACACCCTCATCCCAGGGGCTTATCCCCCACCGCTCCTGTTCCCAGAGTGCCCTGTTCTCTCCCATCTGCCTGGCTAGCTCCTGCTGGCCTTTGTGTCACCTCCTCCAGGAAGCCCCCTCTGACTTGCAACTTCACCCCATCTGTCTCACCTCCCCCAAATGCAGCACTTCCCCCTCTAAAGGGTACACAGTACTGTTGGCCTTGGCTCTCCCTCCTGCCACTAGAACAAGGGTCTGGAGAGATGGGAATCCTGTCCTCCCTGCAGTCGGCAGCGTCTCGGGGAGGTGGCCCTGGAGTCCCCCTGAAGTCATCTCCCAGCTCACAGCACCCAGATGAGGTGTCAGAGATGCCAAGATCCCAGTGAAGGGGCGGCCGCCCGGACCAGACTCCAAGCCTTCTCCCGCCCTCCATTCACCCAGACTCCGGGGGCTGAGTCAGAGCCCTGGGCTGTTCTGGGCACAGCTGGCCGTATCCCTGTCCTCACGAAACTCAGTTACAAAAAGGAGGGTGGAGATGGAGACCTGACAAAAAAGATGGAGACCAGACCAAAACATGGTAGGGACGCAGAAACAGGCTAAGGGGATAGAGGGCAACCGGGAGGGCCAGAGGGACCCAAGAGAAAGGTGCCTTAGCCCATGTTCTGTTGTCAATAATAGTGCCACAAGGGGGTGCAGTGACACAGCCTGTAATCCCAGAGACTCGGGAGGCTGAGGCAGGAGGATCGCATGTTCGAGGCCAGCCTGGGCAACTTAGAGAGCTCTTGTCTCAAAATGAAAAAATTTTTAAAAGGGCTGGAAGTGTAGCTCAGTGGTAGAGCACCTGTGGGCTCAATCCCCAGATTGATAATGATAAAATAATAATAATAATAATAGCACTATCACAGACTGGCTAAGTTATGAAGAGAACAGTGTACCTTGGCTCACAGTTCCGGTTCAACGTCAAGGGGCTGCACCTGGTGAAGGCCTTCTTGCTGGTAGAGTGCCCAGGAGGCACATGGCATCAGTGGCAAGAGACCTGGCCAAAGTGACTTTTATAGCAGACCCACCCTGGAGATAACCCATTACTCTGTTAACCCATTAATCCCACGAATGGATTACCCCTTGCCCTAGGGCAGCGCCCTGCTCACCTCTTGAAAGTGCAGCCCTGTCCCACCTGGAATATCTCATCATGAGGGCTAAATCTCAACACGGGTTTCAGAAACAACGTATTCAAGCCATCGCAGGAGCCTGTGCAGAGGCTTGGCAGGTGGGAAGGAGGGTCTTGGAAAGAGGGAGGCAGGCACAGGGAGCCCAGTAAAGCCACGGGCCACAAGCTTTCCAAAGAGCTGCCCCGATGTAGCCGGTACCCAGAAGATCCTGAGAAACACGCAGGTTGTCCCCATTCGCCAGGCCAACCCAGCAGTCAGGTTCCTCTGTGTTACCAACATGCCGGCTCCCATTGGGTAGTCAGTACAGAATTAACCCAAGTAGGGTTAATCCACATAAATCAAACGTGTACCTTGAGCGCCTAAAAGTAAAGACAGTAAAAATACATAAGTAAATAAATAAGTGGGTCTACCTTTGGGGGAAGCGATACTCTCTCTGGGAGCTGGAAAGCTATGGATATTGAAAAAGAACTCAATGGAGCCTGTGTCAAATGTTCCAGAAGAAATGTGAGTTTTTCCCTTGGGCAATGGAGGCTTCTGGAGTGGCCTGCAAAGGGCCATCGGTCAGAGCCTATTAGGTGAAATGGATCCATCCCAAGCTGCTATAATCCCATCAAAGGGAAGAAGGTGAGAAGGGGCCAGGGCAACCCCAGAGGTCCCGGGTCCAGGAAAGACATTGTTTGCTTGCAAAGCAACAAGCTCCGCTGCAGGAAGGATTAAGCCAGACCTCTGCTCAGCCCGTCCACCAGCAGCCCCTCCGTCAGTGCCACGGAGACCGCCAGGCCTTGGAGAACCATCTGTTCAGGGGAAATTCCCAAACTCTCAACCTTCTTCTTCATTGCATTATTTTAAAATATTGTATTAATTATAAAACTAGAGGAGCGTCTTGCCCCCACTCCATCAGCCCTCAAGAGGGGCCTAGAGAGAGGGTCCCCCAGAGGCTGGGGCAATCGATACCAAATTAAAACTTGTTAGAAAAAATAAGTTAGAAAACAAGAGGTCCCAAGCCCTTCCTATCAGCTGGTTGCTGTTGATCTCTGAAGTCCTATGAAACAATTAACTTTTACATCTCAACTTAGAAGCCGGCTGCTGGGGAGCTGGTTTCTCTAGGGTAGGAACTCCAGGTTGGGAACTCTGTGTGGAGGGAAATGCATCTGCCTCTGTGGATTTGCTCCTGTGGCGGGGCTGTGCCCCCGTGTGAGGGGCTCCGGGTGGCCCAGGAATGCATTTTGGAAGAGGCAGGGACCTGGGACACTGGCTGAGGCAGAGGACTCTAGCTGCAGCTGAGGTTCCTGGGGGTGGGCAAAGGCATTTTTGTAAATGTCCCCATCTGAGACCCTCTGAGGTGGCCCAGACACCCCCAGCCCAGCCGGAGCGCAATGCCAAGCACCCAGAGCAAGCGTCGTTTGCAAGTTATTTGTCGCTTGGTCTATAGAGCCCTACTACTGATTTGGGGGCCACTTTTGTCCAGATGGCAGAAGTGAGGCCTTGGCCAGGCAGGGGACCAGCCTCCCTGGGCTGTGGGTGGGGGTGAGGGCAATGGGTCCTGCGAGGCTCCAGCTTGGAAGCGGGGAGGGAGGGATGGGTTGGCCTTCCAGGGGCTGCAAGGAGAAATGAAGTCAGGGGAGATGGGAGCAGAGGCAGGACCACGGGGAGGGCAGGCCCCGAGCGCAGTGTCGGTGGCTGCCACACACACACACACACACACACACACACACACACACACACACTGCGCTGAGAGGTGAGATGCAGCAGACACTGCCCGAGTGTGGCAATGGTGAAGTGCGCCCAGGGCTTGGAGGAGCAGGGCAGGGTTGCAGGGAGGACAGGCTGAGCGCAGAGGGAGGATGGGAGGAGGTGCCGGAGCCACTCTGAGCCGTGCGCCTGGACGGAGGACCAGAGCGTGCCGAAGGTGATGCTGGCTGCCAGCAGTGGTTTCAAGAAAGCCGGAGGAGTGCGTCGGGCTGGCTCATCCTTGGAGACTTTTCCCACCTGATCTTCCCAAGAGCCTTTTACACTTGGATTTGGGAGTCAGGCCTTCCAGGGGGAGGGAGGGGCGCTGAGCCTCTGCTTTGGTGGGGACGTCCAAGGTCCCGCATGAAGCCCCAGGAGGAAGCTGTGTGTGGCAGAGGAGGCCCTGGGCCCCCTGCCCTCTTCCTTCCCCTCTTCTTCAGCCAGTGGGAGGGCGGATGCCAAGTGGGAAGGGGGACAGGATCCCTGGGAGAAGCAGCAACAGGAGCCCGTGCCCGTGCCGAGGGAGGGTCTGCGGGCCCCCAGGAGAGAGGAGCCACCCAGGGAGTGTCAGCAACAGGGGGAGGGAGAAGAAGCTGCAGTGGAGAGCTGGCGCAGTGATGGTCTTCCCTAGAACTTCACAGCAGCCATTGATGTGGGCCTGGGAGCCTCGTGGGGGAAGCCTGTCCTGAGGCTGTGTGGCTTCTGGGCAAGCAAACTATTTCACAGAGGTATGCTTGATTTAATCAACTCGTTCTGTGCAAAAGGGATCTGCACCAGAAGCCCTGGGCTGTCACGGATGGTAGGGACAAGCGATCCAAGAGGGGGTGCAGCAACGGCGCCCTGGAGGGCCTCGGTGAACAGGCAGCCTGTTCTCCCAGCCAGGACGGCGGCTGTGGAAGAATCGAGGAGCTCTGGGTGAAATGGATGGTGGGTGAGGCTGGGGGCACCGAGGGACTGCCAACACTCCGAATCCACAAGAACACCTGGGCTTTGAATTCAAAAAGGATTTCAGCAAAAATAGACCGCGTGAATGGCGATGGACAAGTGTGAGCCACGGGCTCCCACAAAAGCCCAAGGTCAGATCCATGGGGAAGGGTCCTTCTACTGGCAGAGCGGGTTTCTGGGCACCTTGAATGCAGGAGGGGCTGGGGCCGGCAGAGTGTCAGAAGTGGTCTCTTGGAGAAGGGCACCTGCACACACGCTGCGAGGTACGCTCTGTCACGAGTCACACACTGAAATTACCCCTCAGGTTGATTGACCCAGGCCCTTGTCTACCGCTGGGTGCTGGGACCTGGACACAGCGCGCTCCCTCCAGCCCAGTGCGCCAGACCAGGGAGGGCTCCAGCATCGCACACACGGGCTTCTGCTGCCCTCTAGTGGCCCTCTCCTCAAACAGCCGCTGGGTCCTGGGATGCTACTGGGGAGACCAGGCCCGGTGGGTCCTCTAGAGTGGTCCTCGCCTGTCAAAATCAAAACCCTGGGTTATGGCAAATGCTGTTCAGTGCCCCATAATGAAACTCATAGAGATGTCACCCTCTTGTGCTCCAAATTTCAAAAAGGTAAATATAGTGCCTTAGCTCTAATATAAGACGGATCTACAAGAACTCAAAGGAGAGAGGTGTCGGGAAGGGGGAAGGAGAGCAGCAGTCCTCCGTCCACTAGGTTTCAGCTGCCCACCGCCAATGGTGGCCTAAGCCATTAAATGGAAAATTCTAGAAATAAACAATTCATATAGGTTTTAAAGTGCACACCCTTCTGAGCAGCATGATGAATTCTAGTGCCATCCCGGTCTGTCCTGCAGGAGCCATCAGGACTGGTGGCTCCTGCCTCATTGGGCTGAGAGAGGCCCAGCCTGGGACCCTGCACTGCTTGCTCCAAGGTTGGGAGCAACCTGGCAGAACAGAGTTCAGGGGCATGGCCCTCTCTTGGGCTGGGCTGGGCGGCTGGGCTGGCTCCTTGCACCTTCCTGGTCTGGGATAAACCCTGGAGCAGATTCCTGGAGAGTGGCTGCAGGGGCTGAGACACACGGAGAGGGGCCATGCGGGGGCTGGGGCTGTGGAGGCCCAGAGTTCTATAGGGCTCTTGGAGGCTGTGTGCACGCGCCTTCCACCAGCCTCTTGAGCTTCTGGAAATAGCAGGTCTGGGGGTATGCACGCCCCTGCACTTTAACCCTGTGGTAAGTCAGGGAGGCTGAGACTCTGCCTCCTGTCTCTGACTCAGCTGTGTACAAGGGGGCCTCCCCCATCGTCCCAGTGGAGCTGGAGTCCCACGGTCTCCGGCTGCTGAGCATAGCACCTACGTACACGCCAGCTAACGTGTGAGTCTCTTCCTGAGCAGGATGTAAAAGTTCTTTCTAAAAAGGAAATTCTGCCAGGCGTGGTGGCACATGCGTGTAATCCCAGTACTTGGGAGGCTGAGACCAGAGGATCCGGGTTCGCGGCCAGCCTCAGCTACTTAGTGAGGCCCTTCGCAACTTCGTGAGACCCGGTTTCAAAATAAAGTATAAAAAATAGGGCCGGGGGTGTAGCGCGGAGGTAGAACGCCCCTGGGTTCAATCCCCGGTTCTGCAAAAATAAATAAGTAAGTAAATAAATAAATAAATAAATAAATAAAAAGGAAATTCTCCTAATGATGAGCAGACTGACTTTCAGGAAGGAGCAAGTCAGGACCGGTTCCTAAGTCACATCAGCTGACAGCAAGGACACATCCGTCCCCTGCATCTCCCATGGGGCCTGCAGATGCTGGGGTCAAGAGAAGCTGGAGGGCACAGTCGCTCGTCCTGGGAGCTCAGCAGCTATTTTCTTTCTTTTTTTTAATGGTAAAAGTGGCAAATTTTATTTTATGCATATTTTCCCAGTATTAAAAAAATAGGTCACAAAAACAACCCCTAGTTTCATCCCTTGCCCTCACTGCCCCCTCCCCGCCACACACGCCCTCAGGAGCTCCAGCCCACCTCAAAGTTATCCTTAATATTTCTTTTTTTAACATACTTTTATTGGTGCATTGGAGTCTCACATCACAATGAATATCTATTTGGTGTTAACATACATGCACACAGCTCTTAGTGTCCCCCCCGCCTCCCTCCACCCGTATGAAGTACCGAGAATGATGTTGGTATATTCTCACATGTACACATTGTTTATGATAGTAATTCCACTGATTCGCTTCTTTCTTGCCCTTCCCCTTCCCTTGTACCACTTCCCTTGCCCCACTGAGGGTTCTCCATTATCAGCCGGAGTCCCTTGTGTGTCCCCACTACTCCCTAGGTTGCACATATTAATGAAACATATGTCCCTTCTTTTTTTGTGATTGGCTGATCTCGCTTAACATAATGTTCTCCAGATCCTTCCATTTTCTTGCAAATGCTGTTATTTTGTTCTTCTTTATGGCTGAGTAGAATTCCATTGTGTGTATTTCCCACAATTTTGTAATCCACTCATCTGTTGATGGACACCTAGGTTGGTTCCATAATTTGGCCACTGTGAATTGTGCTTCAGCAGCTATTTTCTTAGAGCGAGCAGAGCAGGGGCTTGGGATGGCCGGGGTCTGCGCCTCCCCTGGATGGGCTCTGAGAACAATGGATCTATTTTACTCATCCCCATTTTTGCAGCAAATATTTCATTTTCAAAGAGGGTCCTTTTTCCTCCCAGGATGAAGTGTCTGAAAAGCAAAGCCACTTCTCTCCTCTCTTTTTCATCCGTGGCCGACAAGAGCGGCAGCATTTTCAAGGCTTGTTGGAAGATAGGTTACATTTGCAGGTCTGAGAGGTGAGATTAGTTGAGTTCCGTGTAAGAAATATGGATCGTCTGTTTAAGCTGTTCAGAATTTTAATTCTTTACCTTTTAGAAAAAGATTTACAAAATTACATTAGCACTACAAAAAATGTTTCCTGGAGAATACTAGATAGGCTTTTAGGTTTCCGTCTGTAGCGTGTTCACTGTGAGTGTTATACACGATGCTGTTTTCTTGGAAACAGAGTATTGTATACAGTTACCTTCAGGCTGTGGGTATAAGGTGTAGATCAAACATAAATTTTGTATTTAGACTTGGGTCCCATCCCCAAGATATCTCTTTATGTACATACAAATACTCCAAAATCTCTTTTTAAAAATTGGAATCTGAAATGCTTCTGGTCCTAAGGATAAAGGATTCCCAACTTGTAATAGTAAGTTGCTCCCCTGAGTTCTGTGAACCATTAGAGCTAATGATCAGTCCTAAGGAAGAAGTCATGGGAACCTCTGGTTTGTAGCCACAGTGGGCAGAAATGTGGAGGTCTTAGAACTCACTAGTCCTGACTGTTGTCTGAGGTGGGTCCAGTCCTGTGGGATCAAATTGTACAGCTTGTGGGTTATGGCCCAGCTTCAGGTAGACACTGTCAGAACTGATTGAGGTGTAGGTGTAGCTGATATCTGCACAGAACTGGTGTAGAACACTTGCCCAATTGGTGTAAGTGCTGTGTGAGTATAAAGGACTGTTTTCTCATTTAGAACTACAGAGAGCATACGGGAAGCGTCGCCCAGTGCAGCTGGCCACCTGTGACACCTGAGCTGGCAGCCTTACTCTTGCCTTTGCACACCGCATCACAGTGCAGGTGTCGTCTTCTCAGGTGTCTTTTCCGGTACCCCTCACATCCTGTTACATGACACATTCTCCCTGTCTCTGTTCTCCATAGAAGCAGAAAAAAGCATGGCTGTCAGTTCCAGAGGCCTCGTTGACATACAGACTCGTATTTGCAAGATGGAGACTGTGGGATCCTCACCTTGCTTTCATAACATTGTTCCAATAGCGCTCCAGGTGCTGACATGGCAAAAAGAAGCTTCAAGACCTCCCGGCCAGTGAGCCTCTCCTTCTTACTGCACAGGCTGTGCATCGACTTCAGCCACATGACCGCTGCTCGCCGCAGGCTTAGGAGCCTCCTGGGAGGCCCACGGCAGCGGCGTCCGTGGAGGGAAGTGTCTTACTTCCCGGGTCGGTTTGTCTGATCTGTGGTATCAGTCTGGTCAGAACTGAGACTAGGGAACAGAGGCAGTGACAGGGTCATGGGACGGTGTTTTGGGACAAGGCTTTCAGGTAAGGAGCTATCTTCTTCTGCGGCTCATAATTAAGCAGTTGTCAAGAGGGGTTCCCCAGGCAAGAGTTGGGGGCAGAACCCAGGATGATCTCCCGGCCATCAAGGTCTGTAAACACGTCCCTCGTTCCACAAGGACCCCACTGACTCATGGGGACAGGGACCCTGCAGCAGGTACTCTTCCTCTAGGGCTGTCCTGGTCATCTCTTCGTCGCCGTCTTTCTAGCTCTTGGCAGCGTGAGTGCCAGGCCAGGAAGGACGCTCGCTCTGTGTTGAGAGAAGGCAGGAGGCGGGGAAGCGAGGCCAGGAGGCAACAGGTGCGCTTGAAACTAACATTGGCAGGTTGGAAGCGGGGACACGGCCTGGAGGTTCTGCACAGCAGTGAGATATAAAACCTAAAGAAAAGACAGAGGCAAGAGGAGAGAGCATTTGCCTCAAAGGAAAGCCAGAAACTAAAAATAAAATACACAGCTATGAGACCGTTTTGTGTAGAGGCAATTATTCCAAGTGACAATAGTTACACTGGACACCACTGTCCACAGGGAAGTAAGTGAAAAATAACAAAATAAACAGAAGATTGTCGTAAGGATCCAGAACCTTCCAACTCCTGGGAATTCTACAGAGAAATCGAAGTGAAGGAAAGACCCAAACCAGTCATGCGATATTTATGTAATAAATTTTAGTCTGCCCATTTGTTCCAAGATGGCAGAGTTTCGAGGGAGACATCTGAAGCAACAGCTCTAGAAGAGGAGTCCCAGGCTCCCTGCCCTCCAGAGCCAGCTCCGTGAGGTCTGCAAGCTCAAAACGGTGTTCATTACAATACGAAGATGTGCCGGGACGCAGTCGTGCATGCCTGTAATCCCAGTACTTGGGAAGCAGAGACAGGAGGATCACAGGCTCGAGGTCTGCCTCAGCAACTTAGCGAGACCCTGTTCCAAAATAAAAACTAAAAAAGATTGGGAGTGTAGCTCAGAGGTAGAAGACCCCTGGGTTCAATACTAGGGATTGAACTCAGGGGCTGTGTGTGTACATAGGTGTGGTATCTGCCCTAGTAAGCATAGAGTTTCCTGATATTTTAGCTGGGTGTGGTGGCACACACTTGTAATCCCAATACTTGGGAGGCTGAGAACGTAGGATCCAGGTTCGCGGCCAGCCTCAGCTACTTAGTGAGGCCTCCGCAACTTAGTGAGACCCTGTCTCAAAATAAAGAATAAAAAGTAGGGCTGGGGGTGTAGCCCAGAGGTAGAATGCCCCTGGGTTCAATCCCTGGTATCACACACAAAAAAAAGAGTTTCCTGATACTTTAAAGACCTTCCTGATGAAATGAATGGTGATGTTAACCAATGTGAATTGTTGATGTTTATGAAAAATGTTCCAATGTTTGGAAGATTGGGGTATACTGGTAAACCAGTGTTTTCCAAGTGACTGATCCTTAATGTTACAAAATCATGAAGAGGGAAAATTCATTCACAATACAAGAGAGATCAGTAGACTTTAACAGAGAAGGGAAAGTTCATTAGTGGACTACCACCTTTCACATTGTAACTGAAATCTAAATTCCTTCCACTTGACAAGTTTTGGCAAAGTCCCAAAGAAGAATATCCAGTTACCTATAAAGACATCAAAGTGGATTACTTATAATAATATGTAGTAGGTTTTTCTATTTTCAAATAAAGGACTATTGTGAATAATGATTTTCATTTCTACTGTGATAAATATTGATAGACATAGCACAAATGAATGAAAGTTCTTTGGGGTCTTCAACCATTTTTAAGTGTGCCAAGCAGTCGTGAGACCAATAGGTTTGAACCTTCCAATCTACTTGCATGGAGAATCTTCTATGCATCAGTCTCTTTAATGCCTTCTGAGGCCGGGCATGGTGGCGTACACCTGTAATCCCAGACTTGGGAGGCTGAGACAGGAGGATCACAGGTTTGAGGACAGCCTCAGCAAGTAGTGAGACTCTCATCAACCTAGCAAGACCCTGTTTCAAAATAAAAATAAAATAAAGCTGGGAGGGTAGCTCAGAGATAGAATGTCCCTGTGTTCAATCTCCAGTAACACACACACACACACACACACACACACACACACACTGGAAGGTGATGCCCCAACCTTAAGGTAAACCGGGAACTTTAGTGAGCGTGACTATTAGATTTATCAGCTGTCATAAAAGCACCACTCTGTGGGTGATGTTCACAGTCTCGGGGAAGCTGCGCATGTGAGGGGGCAGGGAGCAGATGGGAAATCTCTGTACCTTTCTCTCAATTTTGCTGTGAACCTGCAACTGCTCCAAAATAAAAAAAAATAAAAGTCTTTAAAAAAGTTATGCATCCTCTATGCTGCTATCAAAACTCTACAAGTTTTTATTTGATCGAGCACATCCACCACTGCAGGGTTTTCCTGGTGGCCTGGAGCGGGGCGATTTTCCCCTGCAAGCCCAGCGCTTCAGCCCTGACATCAGAGCTGATGACTGACCACCCGGCTGGGTGTGAGTTGGCTTGGGTCAGAGTGCAGCTGTAAAACCTTTCCAGAGGAACGACATTTACAGCAGGGCGCTATGGGGGTGCGGATGCTAAGAGGAGGCCACGGAGCTCCCACAGCCCCGAGTGGTGGCAATAGTACCACCCAGGCTCTGTGGCTGTCAGTGTAAGCGGGTTAGTCTACTCGGGTTCCAGGACACACTACCATAGAACGCAGGCCTTAAACAACAGGTACTGATTTTCTCATGGTTCTGAGGCTGGGAGCTATGGTTTCTCTTGAGTTCTCTGTCCTTGGCTGGCAGAGGGCTGCCTCCTCACTGTGTGACCTTTTCTTCGGGAGCACACACCCCTGGTGTCCCTCCCTCTCCTTGTGAAGACACTAGTCAAGTTGAATTAAGGCTCACTCTTATGTCCTCAAGTAACCTTAACTATCTCCTTAAAAACCCATCTTTCTTTCTTTTTCCTTTTTTTTGGTACTAGGGGTTGAATCCAGTGTCAGTTTACCTCTGAGCTACACCCCCCGCCCTATTTTACTTGATCTTATTTTTACTTTCAAATAGGGTCTCGCTAAGTTGCCTGGGGTCTCGCTGTGTTGCTGAGGCTGACCTCAAACCTATAATCCTCCTGTCTCAGCCTCCCAAGTACTGAGATTACAGGTGTGCACCACCCTGCCTGACTTACAAAAAATGAAATAGGCATATTCTTAGAAGATACTCCATACACCCTGTGTGCCCAAAACCTTGAGGTTGTCACACTCGATGTTTATGTAAATGTTTTCTTTTAAAATAGGCTCAATGAAAATAAATAGAAGCCGGGCATGGTGGTGCACGCTTGTAATCCCAGTACTTGGGAGGCGGAGACTGGAGGATCTGGGTTCGTGGCCAGCCTCAACTCTCTCTCTCTCTCTCTCTCTCTCTCTCTCTCTCTCTCTCCCTGTCTCTCTCTCTACTTAGTGAGGCCCTCCACAACTTCGTGAGACCCGGTTTCAAAATAAAGTATAAAAAATAGGGCGGGGGGTGTAGCGCAGAGGTAGAACGCCCCTGGGTTCAATCCCCAGTACCGAGAAAGAAAGAAAGAAAGAAAGAAAGAAAGAAAGAAAGAAAGAAAGAAAGAATTAAAAAATAGGACTGGGGGTGTAGCTCAAAGGTAGAATGCACCTTGGGTTCAATTCCCAGTACTGCAAAAAAGAAAGAAAGAAAAAGAAATAGAAAAAATAACTCAGAGGTTCCTAAGTCTTCTACCCTTTTGTCGATTTTACTTTTGAAACAAGGGAACCAAGGTAAGGAAGCCACAGATTTCCCCACTCTGTAAGATGAGCTGTGTGTCATCTTTCTGAGGTGGTCACAGTTGGTAATTTAGCTAAAGTCACCCACATCAACTCGGGTTCCCCTTGGAGGTGCTCCACAGCTCCCGGTGGTTCTGTTTCACATGCCGCCTTATTCCGTGACTCCAACGTCCTCTGCAGCTGCACCAGGAGCCCGAGGATCGGGCACACCATTGGGGTTCCGGTGCCTGCCGCTGGGTCTTACCTGCAGTGAGGGCTCAGTGAACACCTGTACACCAGCAGTCTCTGGGCCCAAGTCTCTAAACACACGGCATGTGCCCTCTCCTCCGTCCCCACAGCCACCAGCATAAGCGTTCCTGTTTATGGTTGTAATGGGGTCGTCAGAAAGCAGCAGGTCTGTTTTAAATCCATGGACTCTCCAGGAAGCCAGGGAAGAGAATGTGCAGTTGGCAGTGTCTAAGGCAGCAGGTTACACCTTTAATCAAAAGGTGAATGTCTCCCTGGCTAAACCCTGCAAGAATCCAGCACACTCAGTTCTCAAAATGACACATTCTTGGGGCGGAGGGTGGGGACCAAAGTCTAGTCTTGGATGTGTACCTCAGACTTTTACAGTGCTCCTCCACACACGCCGGGAAGCTGTCAGGTTACTGGCCCAGCCACGTGCCTCGTGGGGGACCTTGGCTGGTGGGTCCACCTTGTAGTCTCTGCCTGTGGTGACAAACTCAACACTTAGCCAATCAAAGTCTCAGCGTGTGTGTGTGTGTGTGTGTGTGTGTGTGTGTGTGTGTGTGTGATCATTCATTCCTGAGGATGGAACCAATCTACCATTGAGCTACACACTCGACCTTTTTGTTTATTTATTTTTAATTTTGAGACAGGGTCTTGCCAAGTTGCCTAGGTGAGCCTGGAACCTGCAATCCTCCTGCCTCAGCCTCCTGAGTAGCTGGGATTACAGGTGTGTACCACCGCGCTGCCTCAGTATACACTTTTACAGTGAGGATCGGGTGGGATCTCAGGTGGACAGCGCTTGGGGTGGGCACGCACGGAGGCTGGCACTCGGGAAGCAGCAAACCCTCGTGGCTGTGGTCACTGCTGCTGCTGGTGCAGCCCTGAGGACCAGGACCCACACCCACACCCTTCCAGGAGACTGGGGGGCACTGAGTGGGAAAGGGAGGCGCTCCCTGCAGGAACCGTGATTCATAGCAGCCCAATGTTTTGTTGAAGTGGTCCGTCGCTTCAAGAAAACCAGAGGCCTGCCCCTTCCCTTGGGGTCAAGGTTAAAAATTATAAGTCCACTCTCCTCTTGGCAGGAGGGGATCTAAAAGCAGGAAGGGCATTCTCATTTTATTTTAATTTTTTTATTATTTTTGTGGTACTGGGGATTGAGCTCAGGGGCATTCTACCTTCAAGCTACACCCCCAGCCCTATATTTTATTTTGATTTTGAAACAGGGTCTTGCCAGGTTGATGAGAGTCTCACTGCTTTCTGAGGCTGTCCTCAAACCTGCAATCCTCCTGTCTTAGCCCTTCAAGTACTGGGATTACAAGCGTGTGCCACCATGCCCAGCTGCATTCTCATTTTAAAGTAGCTTGCTTAAAATGAATGATTATAAAATGCAATGAATTTCTACTTATATTTTTCTTTCTTTCTAAACATTTCAGCATTTTGAAAATGAAATTTCATGGTCTGAAATCTGCCATGGTTACAAATTCTTTTTTTTATTTTAAGCAAGAACTGAAATTCCAACTTGTGCCATAATTATTGCTGGGCATCTTTGGGCGGCATGAGAATATGCAACAGGGGACAAAAGGTGCCCCGGGTCGGGCCCTGGGGCAGGACCGGTGGTGCCTGAGATCTACAGCCCCATCCAGTGCCACCCGCGGGGGCATTTCAAGTTCCACACACTCCCTCCCATTTCTGTTCTTCCTCCAGCGCAGGTTTCATAGGCCCTCACCCCAGTCCTCGGTAGTCACCCAGCCCCAGCTTTCTAATTCAAGGATCACAAGTCCTTTTCGGGGTGTGTGTGAGGCCCCGTGGGGGAGACCATCCAGCTTAGGTTAGCACCCAGATCTGCCCCAGGACTGCGGGGAAACACTATGGGTGCCTTTGCCTGAGCACACCCTTTTTGATCTGCATGAAGGAGAGCCACAAACAGGGTGGGCTGAGACCTCGGTCCTCTGGGCCCACCAGGAATGCTCTGTCCAGCTCAGAGCTCCAGAAGAGGTGCCTCCCATCCTTCCATCCCTGGCTCCAGCCCCAGCCCTTACCGTGGCCTGACACATGTGCACAGCGACCATGGAGCTGGGTCACACGCCCGTGGAAAGGACCTTGTTTGTTCCGCTTTGCCACATGCCAGCCTTGGGGGCTTGGCAAGCCTATGAACCTACTGGGCTTAAGTTTTCTGTTTACCGCTTGCTTTTCTCTAGAACGAAAGCGTTAGCGTGGCCTGCGGTAGCTGAGGACAGCAGCGTGGATCTCGCCCTCAACCTGTGCCCCCATTCGCAGCTCTGCGAGGAGGAGGACAGCCGGCAGACATCCAGGCACGTGCTCCTGGGTCCCTTCTCACCGCAGCCCTGCGAGCTAAGCCACCTTGCTCTCCGGTCTCACAGACAATCAGTTGACGCTGTTCTGAGTTGGGGTAGAGCCCAGGCGGCCTAACTGCAGGACGTCCCTGCTTAACCCCATCCACTGTCCTTTCTCTTCCCCATTCTTCATTTTACCATCATAAGACAAGCTGGGGAGCGGGTGACTGCTGGTTTCTCACACCTGGCTGAGAGATGCCGGAGCAGTGTAGGAGTGGCGCCCCCAGCTGGCTGCTCAGGTGCTGCGGGGTGGTGCCCAGGGGTGTGAGGGCATGAGGACTAGACCTAGAGGGTCCACGCCCTCAGATGTCCTAGGGGTCAGCCTTTCACAATGCTGGCGGAGCCCTTGTCTACAGAGGCTTCTGGGACTCAGGGCACTGGAATGGAAAAGGGTGGAGGGACTCAGGGGCCACAGAACCCCCGCTTCTCTCTAAGCTGGAAGTGCAGGGTCAGGGCGGCTCCTGGTTCTGAGCCCTGCCTGTCCCACACACTGTGCCTGGTCCCCATCTAGGCTAGAGAAAGACATCACATTAGACAATCAAAAGCCTGGCCTCCAGTCTACACTAAATGGCTGGCTCAAGTGTAAGAGAAAAGGGGTGCAGATGGTGGTAGGCAGGCGGGGGAGCTGCTCGGGGGCTCAGCTGGCATCTGCCACCCTTTGCAGATCTGTAAGTCCCCAAGCCACTGAAAGGCTGAGCGCCCTCTGAAGGTGGGAGGCGGCTGATGTGTGTTCCTGCAAGTCCAATGTGACACCCAAGGGTGCCAAGAGTGTACAGCCACAAGCAGCTGGCTGCAGGATCATGATGTGCACCCCAAGATGTGACATATCCAAGGGACAATGCTCCCTGCCCTGCCTAACCCCCAGCTTATCAGGATGATCAAATTCCATTCTAATGACATTCTAGTGGCAAAGTGCACCTGGAGTTTACCACCCACTTCCCAAAGTGCATTGCAAACAGCTCCCTGGGAGAAACGAATCCTCCCGACACAGGTGTAAGGTACTGATTTCCCTAAAGCTATCTCAGTCTAAATGTTTTGATGAAATTGATGGGAATGATATTTTATATCATTGATTTTGCAAACATGAATGAACCTTGTTACTCAGCTCAACTCAAGAAGACAATGCGGGTTAATGAGGGGTCATGATATATATGACCCCAGAAACACTCTAAGTCCATAGTTCAGATCCCTTCAAAACTGTTTCAAGTGGATCCATTCCAGAAATGTAAAAGAAAAAATGCATATTTATTAAGTAGTTTTAGAATAGCAAATTACTACTAACATTTTTTATTTCCTTGAAAAGAGAATGTTGGTCCACCTCACCGCGCCATGGCTGTTCACTGAAAGTTCCATCTCGTGGCTGGAGCAGGGAGCCATGTTCCACCCTTCGACGCCTGTGCTTGTAAACAGTACACAACTCTGCTCTTCGCTTAAGAAAATTTCTACTGAACACGCATGTGTAATTTCATTACCTTCTACCTTAAAATATAGGAAGGGAGCCAGTCTCTTCATCCCCCAAATTGTGAAACAGAGCTCCATTTTCCTGATTCCTATGTTGTAAATGGTTCCTTAAAGGCCATCTGTGGGTATAAGGGAGGGTTAGGACAATTTCTTCCCCGAGGAAACCACCCTCTGCTCCGATGCGTTCCACTACACAATACCACGGCACTGATGCACGGACTGCGTGCCTTCCAGAAATCACGTGCAGGCCTTTGCCATCTGTGTGCTTCCTCTCCACCACCTGTTCACATCATCAATATCTGATGTCAAGTTCAAACCTTCAAAGAACACAAATGTTTTGGGGTCCAAAGAATTAGGAGAATTCTCACTGTTGATCAGATTTTTAAAACTATGTTCTCAGGGCTGGGGGTTTAGCTCAGTGGGAGAGCACGTGCCTAGCATGTGCAAGACCCTGGATTTGATCCCCAGCATGTGTGCGCACACACACACACACACACACACACACACACACACACACACGTTCCCAGTTAAAAGATAAGGGTAACTTCAAATTACTAGGACTTTAGGGGAGGGAATGAGAAAGAATTGATCTTTTAAAGATTGAGCACAACTCTGCGACTGAGGCCCTGTTTTAACTGGAATCGAGTAATTGTCCTTTGGATATTGGTCTTGACTACTCAACAGTAAGTCCATGGGGCCAATACTCAGCTTAGCATAGGGCTGGCCACATCGCAAGTACCTAGTACATGATTCTAAGACATATTGTTGGAAAATAAGAAGGTCATTCATCCCCAAGAGTTTCATAAATGATATGACCTCTGTCTAATGACTGCTGCTTCATAAGTTGCAACCGGGGGACCTATTTCTGTTGGCTCTGGCTCCATCAAGACGTGGAAGGTGACCGTCTCAAATCCTATCAGTGTCGACCACAGCTCGTGGAACAGTCCAGCTCGGAAGATTCTCAAGGGGATTCTTTAGGAAGCTGTCCTTCTGGCCAAGTAGGTGGAATCCATTTTGGTGGCTTTTCTATTTTCCTGGTTGTCCAACTGTCTTCTCAGCAAACTGAACCAGTTTCACCCACACTGTTCTTGGAGGGTTTCCCAACACCTGGGTTCCACCTGTGCCCTGGCACTCACTCAGAGAGCTGCCGGCCATGGTGCTCTGTCTGCAGCCTCCAGCTAGGCAGGAGTCGGCTGATGGACGACACTCCACTGACCTGCCCACCTATGTCTACAGCACAGTAACTAAGCAGGGAGTTGGTTGATGGGGTGGTTGCTAGCACTTGCTAAAATGTTTCGTTTCCATCTGGACCAAATTCACCACAATCCTGTTAAACCAAAAATATAATATTTATCCTTGTCAACAGAGAACCAAGGGTTATGATTTTTATTTTTCCTCAGTCTTCTCAATTTAATCTCTTTCCTCCAAAACCACACTTTGGAACCTCAAAACTGGGTTTGAGGCTGGGTATGGTGGCACACTCCTATAATACCAGTACTTGGAAGACTGAGACAGGAGGATCGCAGGTTCGAGGACAGCCTCAGCAACTTAGTGAGGACCTCAGTAATTTAATGAGATCCTATTTCAAAATAAAAAAAATAAAATAGGGCTGGTGGGTGTTGCTCAGAGGTAGAATGCCCCTGGGTTCAATCTCCAGTAACACACACACACACACACACACACACACACACAGCGGTTTGAGGATCATATATCAGCTTTTCCGCCCACCTCTGGGTTTGATTATATGACAGCAACTAAAGGCCCAGAAAACCAGGTCACTTCCTCCTGTGTCTCTCCTTTTGCCTCCAACCCCAGGTTTTGGAAAGACAAGTTCTGCACTCCTCTGTGCCTACAAGTCTTTGTTCATAGAGTAGAATGAAAATGCTGGTCCCTCTTAGAGACAACGAGGTCATAGGTGCTAATGTGCTTTGAACAGGAGCCTTTATTATTTCAGACACTGAGACCAGGTCGAGAGGACCCACGGCCTCCTGATCAGCCTCCGCTTTGAACACTGCCTCACCTGCAGGCCTTCCCATCCATCTCCCAGCCCTTGTGGGAAACTCCTTTTCAAGGGGGCAACATCTGTGAAAAGCAGAGTGTCATGGGATGCAAAAGCAATCAAAGTGACAGTCACTTTACAGTACTGATCGTCCAGAGAAGCTGCCCAGTGACTGCTCAGGCGCTGACATAAATAGAACAGACGCCGCCACAACGACGTGAAACAGTTCAGAACAAAATCCCATCCCTGGGCGCGTACTCCATGGGCTTTCTCTGCTCCTGCTTCTGTCGGTACCTGGCCTTCTGGTAGAAAACTATGATGACGGCGGTGACTACATTTAGAAGAATGACAAGCAAAATGAGCCAAAAGGAGTGTCCATAGCTGTGGGTCGCTCCTCCGATAGTGACGGCCGGATACAGCTTCCGAGACAATTCTTGGGAGAGACGATTGGACTGTGTGTTCCCCACAAACAGTAGCATGGTCAGGAAAATGAAAGATGCTGTAAAGGAAAGTAAGTTTCATAAGTGACAGGGGGACACATTTGTTAATGTCACTTATTTTCTTTGTGGAGCACATACTGTCTGGGCATTTATTGAATACCTAAACCGGGGTTGACACGGATCCAAGCTTTTGGGGAGAATATAAAAAAAAGATAAGATGCAAATGAGACTCTAGACACGAAACAAAGATTGCACAGGGCTGAGCAATCATTGCACAGTGTCTGAGCAGGGACAAGCATCCCAGATCAGATGCTTCTAGGAGTAGTCACTGTGCAACTGGGTTGACCAGTTACCTGGGGCAGTGTGCACAGTAGGTATGCTGAATGAATGAGCGAATGGAGGAGAGGATGGGAGAGTCGATGGGGCAGGTGTCCAGAGGGATCCGGATGGACTTGGAAAGGTTGAGGAAGAGCAGCAGCATTGCAGGTGGAAAAGACAACCTCAACAAAGACAGGGTGGGTCACAAGCCCCTGGCGTGTGTTCAGGGAGGTCTGTGGGTCCCATGCACTGGGCATGGAGACAAGGCTGCCCTGCAGAGCCCACAATGCCAGCCCAGGAGCTTGCCTTTCCTTCTGTGTGACTCGCTGGGGTATGGCCTTTAACCAGGAAGGATCTACAAAAATGTAGATTCGTGGTAGCTTCGGGCTGGAGGTGGGATGGGAGACAGATAATGACTAAGGGCCACTTCTGAGTTTCTTTTCGAGTTAGGGAAATATTCTCAGATTAACCCTGGTGGTGTTTGCGCATGTCTGAGAACATACCAAAAATCACTGGATGGTGTGCTTGAAGTGGATAAACTGTACAGTCTGTCACTCGTATCTCAATAAAGCTATTATTTGGAAGGTCTGGGGGAGGGGAAGGGGAGGAAGCATGGGTCTTAGGATAAGCAGGGAAGTGAGGCTCAGGCAGGCTCTGTCTGTATGTAGGCAGCCATCAGGGGAATCCCCAGGGCACGTCTGTCAGGAGCCTCTGTCTGCTGACACGTGCAAATGTGCAAAGCTCAGGGGACATTCTGGCGTCCAACATGTCCTGGCTGGACCCTGCACGCAGGGAAATTCTCCAAAAAGTCCTCCAGAAGGTCCTGATCAGAGGGGTTTTGTGTGAGGAGAACATTTTAACAGTCCTTGATGACAGACCTCATGCTCGAAATCATGGTTTTATTTCTTCATTATTTGCGTGAACAAAAGCCCCATTCCTCTGACGCTCTCTAGGCGCCTCTAGGCTCTGGGTACCTCACAGGTCTTAATTACCCTTCATTTTCCTCTTGTGAAGTTCCTTATAAAAGCTTAATCATAAAGGGGCAGGAGGAACACAGGGTTAGATGCTTTTGTCTAAAGTGGGTCGCCTAGAGCTTTGATTCTCATCGGGAGGGGCCAGCAAACAGACCTATGCTGACCTAAGTCCCTTTTAGGGACGAGATGCCTTGGGTTCTACTCTGCCTCCAGCTGCCTGGCTTCTCCAGCTTTCTGGAACAGAAGGATTTATTTACCAGAGGCTGGAGGAAGCACCAGGGTCAATGTAGAGCTCACGAAAACTCAGGGACACTGGCTTCTGTCCTGGTCTGTCGCCCTGGGCCATATGACCTGCTTCATTGCTTCCTGGTTTCCTTGGCCGGGGCACAGATGTATGTGGAGCAGACAGTCTGCAAAGTTCTCTCTGGCTCCATCCTTCCCCCGGTGTGCAGCAATAGCCCCTGTGACCAGAGCACAGTTGCACATGGTCTGTGGGGTGCATGGGTGAGCTAGGGTCAGCGGGCAGGAGACCTGGTAAGTGGCCTTGCTGATTTTCTCCATCAGAAACAAGCCAGGAAGCTGGGCATGGTGGCGCACACTTGTAATCCTAGTACTTGGGAGGCTGGGACCGGAGGATCCGGGTTCTCGGCCAGCCTCAGCTACTTAGTGAGACCCTCTGCAACTTAGTGAGACCCTGTTTCAAAATAAGAAATAAAAAAATAGGGCTGGGGGTGTAGCTCGGAGGTAGAATGCCCCTGGGTTCAATCCCCAGTACCACAAAAAAAAAAAAAAGAAACAAGCCAGGAAACCCACTTCCTTTTCTGTGCTGCTGGGCCCTGCCCACCATCTCCCAGCCCAGAAGAATGTGCACAAACCCAGCCTGACCGGCCCCAGGACTCCAAAAGTCAGCTTGATCCGGGCCTCTGGTCACAGCGACCGAAGGTGAGGGTGCCCAGGGGCATCTCTGAACACAAGCCTTTTCACAGGCTCTGTCTCCTACCAACTGAGCGTTTTCACTAAATTCTGCCAATCTCAAAGTGGGTGAAAAACAATCAGGAGTCCCCCAAGAGCAAACTGAGGGCACAGTCTGGCTTATAAAGCAGAGACTGAAAGGGATACACAGGCATTTAGAAGAAGCCGCGGCACAGCAGTCGAATGGCTTCCTTCAGGCTCCCACCAGAATGCAAATCCGCTCCGTCTGCATCAGTCTCAGATGGTTTTCCGCCCACCTCACGGTCTGCTCTCTGTGTTAGAACTTGCCCCTGAGCCAGGAAGGAATGTGGCAGGAAATCTCTCTCCCCACACAACTCTTTGTTGATAGAAGTAGGCGGAGCTGAGGGGCAGGCTGTCTGGCCCCTTTTTTCACGTTTTCCTCCACAAACACACATGGGGCTTGGGCACGTGCAAAGCCAGCCCGTGCCCAGCGGTGGAGGCAGACACTGGGGGCTGCAGCCTGCAGGGAAGGAAGCAGCGCTGAGCCCTGCCGGCTGCACACACGCAGTGCCGGCCCTCAGCCAGCCTCCGCTTTGCCTGTCAGAGCCCACTCCTCCTGCCAGCGCACCCGAGGCTGGGGAAGGGTCTGTCCAGTCCCCACCTCCAAGGCTGGCAGGTGTCCTAGGCCAGTTCATGGACTGATAGGTAAATTCAACCTTGCCAGCCATGGTGACAGGTGGAAGGATGGGAGAGGGCAGTTCCGATGAGAATCCCAGGACCCAGGACTCTCTCTTAACAGTGGGGAAGTAACAGGTCTTTCTTTCTGGGACTGCTGCTGCCAGCGTCATCTGACAGGGAAGAGAGTCCAGTAGACTGTGTAATGACTGTGCAAGCACTGGGGAAATCAAGAGATGGAGTGATGGGCGCAAACAGAGTTCTGATGACGTGGGCTGAGAGTCAGAATCCAGCCATGCCTGGAGCCACCACTTCCTTTAGATTCTTAGTTGCACAGCAGAAATAAAAATAATCTACTCCACTCTACCTTGGCAATGAGCGCCAATGGGTTTGCCTTTGGTCTGGTTGTAAGAGGTGAACTAGAATCATAGCAGTAGCTCAGGGCAAGGAACCCTGGCTTTTGGATATGTCTGGGTTTGCAACTAGGCCCTTTAATCTTTGGCGTTCAGCCCCTCTGTAAGGTAGGAAGCAGCGATCATCAGTCACAGGGCTGCTGTGCCTGGCCCCAAGAGTGTACCCAGGATGTTGGGGAATTTTTTTTTACTTCCAGGTAAAAAAAATCATAGAAAGGAAAGAGCCAGACATTTATGAATGTGGTGAAGCCAGTGTGACCCCCAAAGCCTCAGAGGAGAGATGACCACCTATAGTTCCAGCTCAATGATGAAGATTCCCCCAAGCATTTTATAGAGCATCTCTCCCCCTGCTGCCTGTGCCGTGCTGGGGCTGCTCCTACATCTCCAACACCATCTCCAATGACATCCCACCAGGAACTTAAAAATGGCCATGATGGATGCTCTTAAACCACCTGGGCCAGCCAGTGTGACAAAGCTCTTCTTTTTTGTTTCTGGTATAGCCATGGCATGGAGACCAGGCTAGTGGTAGGGACAGCCTTCTGCAGAGGGACAGGAGGAAGCTACCTGTGACTGCTCCACTGAGGCTTTCTGACATCTCGATATCAGAGCATTTTTCCTAGGTTGAAAGTCTCTGGCCTGTGTCAAAATGCATCATAGAAATTTAGATGAAGTCGGGCGTGGTGGCACACGCTTGTAATCCCAGTACTTTGGGAGGCGGAGACCAGAGGATACGGGTTTGTGGCCAGCCTCAGCTCGCTCTCTCTCTCTCTCTCTCTCTCTCTCTCTCTCTGTCTCTACTTAGTGAGGCCCTCCACAACTTCACAACTTCACGAGACCTGGTTTCAAGATAAAGTATAAAAAATAGGGCCGGGGGTGTAGCGCTGAGGTAGAACGCCCCTGGGTTCAATCCCCGGTACAGCAAAAAAAGAAAAAAGAAATTAAGATGAAGCCCCTTCTAGATCCTTCCCTCAGTAGGATGAGCTTTGCTCCCTCAGCCAAGCATTGTTGGTGGAAAGAGGAGGAGAGGAGGTGACACTGGCTGCCTGGCAAGGCAAGGCCTTGAAGGAGGTGGGACAGGGCAAAGGGACATGCCACTGGCCCCGACCCAGCCTCCGGGCAGCTGTGCAGGCCGCAGAGCCCTGGAAAACCCAGTGAGAGTCCAGAGCACTGTGAGTCACAGCTGGTATCTACTTCCCATCCGGACTACAACCTCCACCCGACACCCGCCCAGGAAACAAACAACGTCACCTGGCAACACCTGGGCTCCAGGCAGCTGCGAGAAGGGTGTTGGCCCCAGAGCCTCTGCAAGGACAGGACTTGAGGCAGTGTGGCACAGTCACACACATGTGTCATGTCTGGAGCCCATGGTGACTCAGTCTATGCAGGCAAGGGGGAGAATAAATAAGTGTGTTCACGTTTGTGCATGAATGCACGCGTGTGCGTGTGACCACCTCTGTGCATCACATGGAGCCTGGTTTGGAGTTCAACACATGGTAGGAGCCCAGGGACTATTCTTTTGATTTATGCCTGATCTACTTGACTCTTTACATGAGATTCTTAAAAGCAAAGACAGCTTACATTATCTATTTTAACACTCCTTCCTCACCCCACTTCTTGCCTCTCATTATTTTTTTTTGTGATACTGAGGATTGAGAGGTATAGCTACCTCTGAGCTATACCCACAGTCCTGTTTTATGTTTTATTTTGAAACAGGGTCTTGCTAAGTTTCCAGGCGATGGCCCCAAACCTGTGATCCTCCTGTCTCAGCCTCCCAAGCACTGGGATTTTAAGTGTGTACCACCGGGCCTGGCTCTTGCTTCTCATTCTTAAAACAAAATTCTATTTCTAGAGATGCTTATCAAATGCCATAGATTGACACAAGACCAGGCACATAGTAGGTCCTTATCATTGCCACGTGTGCTGTGAGTATTCCTGTGTCTGAGCGAGAGGCAGAGAGATGGAGACAAGCAGGGTGTGGTCCTCCACGGAGCACGGAGGGGTACTCACCACTGAGCCCATTCCAGGTGTACACCCCCACAGGGCCCAGGAACGTCTGGTAGGGGTTGCTGATGCTGTTGTAGAGGGTGAACCCCGAACTCAGCAGCGAAGTGGACAGGCTGACGACCAGGAACAGGATGGCCACCAATTGTATAGTTTTTTGGGAAGAATCGTCCAATGTCCCTAAAACTGAAACAATGTTTGGTGAGGTAAGAGCACAAAATGCAAATATCAGCTCCAGCCAGGCATGGCCCTGCGACCTCCCCTCTTAGCGACTTGGGTTAGTGACTGTCAGGGGTCAGAAAGAGAAGCAGTGTGCCTCTAGGTCCTGCAAGAACAAGAGCGAATTCCTCCCCGGAGGCCTGTCTGTCTGTGGTTGAACTGCAGACGACCGGACGCATGTCCCAATTTCCAGTCCCCTAGCAAAGAGTGTCCTCCTTAGCACCCCAGCCTCCCCATTCATGAGTTTTGGCCTCGGTCCCTTGCCAGTGGGATGTACGGCAATTTCATCTCTTTGGCTCTGAGCACTGACTCTGCGTGGAGATACTTCGAGGGTGGTCTCGCCTGTGCACAGTGAGGACCTCATAAGCTCTGTGGCTTTGGAGAGAATCCAGTGAGCCGGGGACAAGTGTCAGAGAGAAAGCCAGGAGAGGAAGGGCCAACGGAGGTGACCAGGAGGGAGCCAAGCCCAGCAGTGGGAGTAGGAAAGTGACCCTTGCAGGTGCAAGCCATGGGGTTGTGGCCCTGGGTCTAGACTCTGCCTGGAGCATTCGAGGCTCCGAGGCATGGCGTTCCAACGCTGGAGGTGGCTGGGAATTTGGCCGTTGGGTAAACTTCCAATTTCTCTCCAAGCTAAGAGCATTTTGTAACATTCACACATCTCTTGAGTGCAAAGGAGCTTCAGGCATGGACTTTTGTTTATGAAAAATGCAGCCAAGGTGCCCTGGGCAACAGTCCCTCACAGCCCCTGACCACCAGGGGCTGGCATCTGTCTCCTCTGCTGCAACACAAATGACCCAACACGGTGACCGTGTCCTCGCCAGGTGTGCCCAGCCGCACATCAGCGAAGCATGCCCCAGGGCTGTGCAGGCACGTCAGACCCTGAGGAGCTGCCCCATCTTAAACAAAGGGTTGACAGAGGTGGCCAAGGACGTCTCAGGGGATCCATAACTTGGGAGAGAGATTTCACAGCGGACAGTGACAGAATAAAATCATTGGGAATTGTGAGGTGTAACAGCTTAAAGGATGGGCGAGAACAAGCAAGTGCTCTTTCCCCTTCCTGTTTCTTAGGTGCCCGGGGAGAGCGCTGTGGAGACTCACATCCTTAGCCCAGTGCAGTTTTACAGAACAGAGACCAGCCAGGCCAGGTGAGGTTCAGGTTTCCAGGGCTGTGTGCCTTGTGAGTTTCTATGGGAGGAGGTGCCAGGCTCCTCCTGAAATGTGGTCCAGCCGGGAGCGCCCTCTCTGCAAGGTGGAATGGTCCAGCCGGGAGCATCCTCTCTGCAAGGGAGCCCTCGCCTCTCCTGCATTACCTTGCCTCTGGGAAAGTTCTCACTGTGTTGAGCCCATATCTGCACACCCACAACTTTACCTGGGGCTCCTGATTCTCTGCTTCCAACGACACAACACGCACTCGCTCCTCCCCTGCCTGGCAGCCTTTCAAGTATTTGAGAGGAGGGATGTAAGCCTGACGTGGTCAACGGGCATGATCTTCATTGGGGTGATTCCAGAGCCCCTGCACCCCTGCCCCCACCCTCTGCACACACTTCTGCCCCATTCCAGTTCCCGGAGTGCACTAGCCACAGCGGATGTGGGACCCCGTGGGAACAGACACTCAGTTCGTGCAGGAGGGACATGTCCTCACCTAGCTGTGGACCTCTTCGACTAGTTTGGGACATTCTATTTGTTCACTGTTTTTTTTTTTCTTTTAAAAATTTTGCTTTTTGTCTGGCACGGTGGTGCACACCTGTAATCCCAATACTTGGGAGGCTGAGACTGGAGAATCTCAGGTTCAAGGACAGCCTCAACAAATCAGTAGTGAGACTCTCATCAACTTAGCGAGATCCTACTTTAAAATAAAAAATAATAAAATAAATAGGGCTGGGGGTGTAGCTTGGAGGTAGACTGCCCCTGGTTTCAATCCCCAGTATCACAAAATAATAAATAAATAAATAAATAAATAAATAAATAATAAAGAGTTGCTTTTTAATCACTAGTGCCCTGTGAGGGAGATAAGTTTCCTCCCACTGGACAGAGAGTGGACATGAGAGAGGTCTGGCCAGCAGAGACATATCTTTAGGAGCTGGTGGCCAAGCGTCTTATTGTAAAGACCCTAGGGGAACAGAGAAGGCGTCCTGGGTGTGTGTGTCTTGTGGCTGAGCCCTGAGCAAGAAGCCCCTATGGACAGGGAGAGAGAGACCGGGGAAGGGGTAGTGACAGGAGATGTTCAGAGGTGGAGCAAGAACGTGCAGGAAAGCAGGAGAGAGGACAGAGACGGGGCAGAGGGGACATGGGTGACGTGCATGGTGCATGGCCACACCTGCTATCCCAGGGGAGCATGGAGTCGCAGAAGAGGGGACGGTATCAGCTTAGTGCACAGAGACGATGACCTGGGGCTGGAGCACACTGTACTTGTCAGGTGGTACTGAGAGCAAAGTCCAGCCCGCTGCTCTCAGTGCTGACTGGGCAACTCGGCGATTTCTCTTAATGATCCGTAGGGTTAGCTCCTGGGCACAGTCCCTCTGTCCTGCATCCCAGGCAAGGATTCTGAAAGACGTGGGTCAAACTAAAAGAAGAAGTCAGGCCAGCCAGCCCCTGCTGGCCCCGGCCAGGTGGGCGAGGTGTAATGCAGTGGGACGGCGCTGCACCTGTCCCTGATCCGGGTCTGGCTCCCTTCTCCCACTCTCTGGGAGGTGCCCTGTGGGGCAGGCACCTTGTTCTAACTCAGCACACACCTGTTTTGGAGCTAGAGGACGGTGACATAGGAGGAAGAGTGGAAAGAAGAAACCACCGGGGACACTCCTGGCCGGAGGGACAGGCCAGACCCTGCGACATTTCGGTGCTTAGTCACCGGAGGGTGAACGTGCTTCCCATTCCGCACACACCAGCCTTTCTCCAGGGGCAACACCAGCATCTCACCAGAAGTTGGCTGGGGTGAGAAGGGCTCTCTCTTTAGCAAAGTCTGGGAGTCCAAGAAATAAATCGGATGCTTAACTAGAAATTACATACTTCAGTGTAAGAAACGTGTCCTGTGTTGCAGACGCCAGAAGGGCCCTGAAGTCATTTTCCGCTTTGCATACTTACTAAAGGCAATAAATAAATGTTCATTCCTAAATGGTTAACGTTCCACTTCTTCAGAATAATCCAGAAAGTGACGATCGAGTTCAGCTTTGTGTAGATGTGATTTTCAAGAGTCAACTGGGGTCTGTTGACTCACACTTTCCTATATATTAAGGGGACAATTTATCTTAATTTTTTCTGCTGCACTATAAAATTATCTTGCAGCATTTTGAATCCCCTGCCACCCAGGTATGACGGTTGTGTCTCCCTCCAGTTCCTGCCTCCGAACTCAGACAATGAAAGCCGAGGATTCCGTGAAAGTTAGCGAGAGTGAAATCACAACAGCCCTCCCTGGCATCTGACAGCTGCTCTCTGCCTACCGAATCAGCAAGCGCCGCCGCGCCTCCTCTTTCTCTTCGGGGGCAAGCCTCCGAATCTGGAAAGCCACCACACAATTGGAACTAACTGCCCTGATTTCAGCAGCCCCCGGAAAGAGGCCAGGAACACGCGGCCGCAGAGAGGCACGCCAGGCCAGCAGCCCCCGCAGCTGGGAGGCAGAACTGTGCTGCTGGCGGGTGGGGAAAGTGCTAGAATGAGTGGTATCAGGACATCCAGGCTCCCGTGCAGGGAGGTTTAACCCCGTCAGGCCCAAATTGCCATCTGCCTCTTGAGTTCTGGTTTCCTACGCGTCCTTGGATTTTGAGGAAGAGCCCATTGCTTTGCAGGTGGTGGGGACTTCAAATACCCGTCACTAGGTGGCGTGATCAGGTGCAGCTCCTGAGTTTGTGGACCACAGGACACACCCGAGGGGCTCATGATACCAGAGCATGACCAGACAAAGTCACCGCCTGTGCCCCAGCCTCATGGAAAGTTGCCAGGGCTCTCTCGGGAGAAGTGTGGCTGAGCCCTGCAGAGCTGCTGTGTTTTCCCCATCCTCTCTTCTTCCAGTATGGTCTCATCTCTGGGGGCAATGACAAGTGGCTCCTCTCAAGAAAAGTGTCATCATATGCAGGGGTAGAGGTGTAAGGCAGGAGCAGCTCTTCCTGCATCCTAGAGATATGGAGATAACAATTCTGTGTGTTCCTGTCTTGGCAATTAATTAGCGTTTGCAGCATATTTGTTTTCCTAATTATTTTTCTCTTGCTCTGATAGCACAATGCTGAGCTCCCTGGGAACAAATGGGGGCTGGCGGGGACTGGTGGACAGAGGGAGGCAAATGGGGGCGCACTCCTGCAAGGGGAGTTGGTCATCGGCTCAAGCATGTCCACTCAGACCCAGTGGGTCCTGACACTCTCGCCAGCCTACCTTGGTTCATTTGCAAGGTTGTGTCCAAGAAATTAACTCCATGCACCGCACCTCCAAGGGGCACAAACAAGGGTGGGACAGTCAGTGTACCACTGTGGATCAGGAAGATGGTATTTGTACAGATTTTATCTTGCTGCCATTGATTGGTTTCTGATTTGAAATAAATGTTGTGCAGGGTCATGACAAGTGTAGGAGCCCCAGGTCTTGCTGTAAGTGCCGCAGTTTTGCTCTTAGAGAAGCATCCAGGGTTCCTTATGGAGGAATATCACAAAGAATATGTTCTAGCAACATGACGTCTCCCGAGCTCAGAGACCTGTTGAAAGTGTTCCGCCTATCACTCTGAACTACATTATGATGTGACACTACAATGCACCAATAAAAGTATATTTTTAAAAAATGAAATAAGTGTTCTAAGTGCCATGATTACTGCAGTCATGGGCAGCAAAGACCCCGGGCTCCAGGGGGTCCTGAGATGTCAATCAGAGCAGGTGAGCAGCGCCCCCACCCACTGCAGGTGATCCATCTTCTAAGCACCCACAGGGTGGGCAGGGACACGGCAGAGAGGAATGTGGCTCCCCAGGAACAAGAGTGAGTGTAGAGGGCCAGGCACAGGGAGCGAAGACGTTCTCTTTTGCTCCCCCACTCGGCGCTGACCCCCTCCAGAACTCTCTGAGACTCCTGCTCTCCCAGCTGGCACACGCCCTGGCACTCACACAAGCTTCTGAGCCAGGCCCAGCCTACCCGGCCTCCTCCGTGGCTGCCTTGGCTGCCAATGGCTGGGACTTCCATCGAAGCTATTGATCTTTTTTTTATTTTATTTTATTTATTTTTTTTTTGCGGTACTGGAGATTGAACCCAGGCGCATTCTACCTGAGCTACACCCCCAGTCCTATTTTTTATTCTTTATTTTGAAACAGGGTCTCACTAAGTTGTGGAGGGCCTCACTAAGTAGCTGAGGCTGGCCGCGAAGCCGGATCCTCCTGTCTCAGCCTCCCAAGTACTGGTATTACAAGCGTGCGCCACCACGCCCGGCCGAAGTTATTGATCTTAAATCAGAATCAACTGGTTACAAACAGCCATTGTATGAAAACCAAAAATTCATAGGTTTTGTATCATATTTAAAATGTTTTAAATCTGTCTGGAGGTTCAGAAACTAGTACATGTTATGGTTTTGAAAATGCTGTTCACACAACCAGAGTATCACTGAGTGTCTGAAATGTCCCTCGCCCTCCGGGGAGGCTGTGGCTCATGCCACAGGAGGTGTGTGAGGCTGCGGGGACACCAGGGGAGATGTGGCTTTTACTAACATCGAAAAGACAAATTCACGACTTGGAAGGGTGACCATGTTGCTTTCGGATTTAAGAAACCATTTCCTTAACAGAGCTATGAACAAACTGAAACCTAGAACATTGCCTGGGGACTACATAGTGCCTTTGTTTAAGGTAGAAAATGACGCATACTTCTATTATGATTGCAAAGCGCCTGATAATACCGGTACAATACCTGTAGGCATCGCTGTTCAAAACAAAGTCCACTTCCACATCATGTACTTCACAAATTTGGCTTTTAGATTTAAGAAGCACAGTGGTCAATATTGAACCTCAGAAGTCTAGTAGCCACCCAGGCCTGGTGGCACACACCTGTAATCCCAGTACTTGGGAGGCTGAGGCAGAAGGATTACAGGTTTGAGGCCAGTCTCAGCAACTTAGCAAGACCCTCAGCAGCTTAGTGAGACCCTATTTCAAAAAATAAAATAAAATAGGACTGGGGGTGTAGCTTACAGGTAGAACACCACTGGGTTCAATCTCCAGTACCACAAAAAATAAATAAAAAATAAAAAGTCAAGTAGCAACTTATCATTCTCAGTATTTTTTTCTACCTACTGAGAGGAAGGCATGATTATGAAAGAAATCAGAAGAAACTAGGAATTCCTATAAACTATGCAATGAATAGAATTGACAGAGACTGAATATCATTTCCAACAATGAGATATTTTAGAGACAAGAAGGCAAATTCAAATCATTTTAAAGAAATGAAGTTGAGAAATAAGAGCAAGAGATGGACTATGTTCTCCATTTTATTTTTCCCTACGATATTGTTCATGAAATTCTGGACAGAGGTTATTGCCCCAACTAAAAATCTGTAGTCAATACAGTTAAAATGCTGTCCCTATTGCTGCTACATATTTTTACTGAATTATTTACTTGTCAACAAAGTTGGTAGGTACCATCCAAACACAGCCACTGCTAGAATGATTTAGATGGCTGCGATAATAGACACCGCAGAACTGAGGATGCTGGAATCATGATACGGTGAACCTTCAAAATGATGAGGTAGGCTAACATCTTCAGCCTAACGCAAAGCTTACAAGGAAATGATTTTTGAATGGTTATTTGGCCCAAACATAGAATGAATGAATTCAGTCTCATTATACCCATCCAAATTAGTTTATCATTTACCTTCAAAAACTTTGTCTAGCTCTGCAAGTCCTCGATCCAATTCTTGAACACTCTTACCACGAAAAAGCCCATAGGTCATGGTAACACTGCCATTGGAAATCGAGTCCGCGATGTGGATTGTACTGGTAATCCATGCTTGTGTCCCGAGAATGTAGCAAATCACAATGACGGACCCAAGGCTCGTGAGAAAGCCGGATAAGAACATCAAAATTTTCCGTGTGGTCGGCATTTTCTCAGGGAAGTAAGTTCCCTAGGGTTAAAAGCAAAAACAGAAGCCAAAAAACCCCAAAGATCTTCTTATAATATTGTTGGACCTTATCATTTGGAGTCCAGTGTTCACAAATGGAGTCTCTGTTGTAAAACGGAAAGCCTCACTCCTGCCAGGAAGGGCTGTGCTGCTGAACATTGAACTGTGAGCACGGTCATAAAGCTCTGCGGTGGCTGAACTTCGGTCTGGAGTAAGAGGTTGCTATGGTTGCAGCCACCCGGCATGAGCAAGGGGTTGGCATGGTCTTTCAGGACTTCCTCAAGCTCACGACTGCTTCATCGTCCTTCGTCATGCCGTGGGAGCCAGGTCGGCCTGCCAGGTCAGGGCAGAATTCCAGTTCCTAAATAATGGGCCTAGGGGATCCGCACCTGGACAGATTCCAGAAGCCTTCAGCATGAAGCCCCAGCTCCCTCAGGAATTGCTCTGTGGGGAGGGATTCACTCTGTTCCTAGAGGAGACCCTGGGGAGAAGAGGCTTGGACAAAGGTGGGGTGGAAAGAGAAAGGTCTACACCTCCTAGTTCACACCTCTTCGGTTTTAGACCTTATCAGGGACTTAGGCTGTTCAAATTTCTTCTTCCAAATTGGATCCTATTTGCACTTAATTTAAATGGTAGTTTGACAGGTTTAGTCTTTATCTTCTTTGTTGCTACGATGGAAGTGGTTCTGACCATTTTTGCTCAGGTCTTTATGTCTCGTGTCCCCTCTGCTGAATGGTTAATCATCTATAAGTAGTCAGTCCTGGCCTCCAGAGAAACTCCCCCACTTGGCTAAAAGATCATTTCTCAAGATGATGCATAGATGTTCGTAGCCTACTTTGCATTTTTCTTTTTGTTGCATTTTTTATTATAAAGTAATATTGTATATGTACCTCAGTCACCCATACTTTTCTTGGACGGCACCTAACTGAGCTGTGGAATAACTTGACTGTCTTTTCCCTTATGGGCAGACATTGTGCTCCAGGAGTGGACACTTCTGTATTGCACACCACCGAGTCCCAAGGTCCTCCAAAGAGCCTGGCTCAAAGGACATGCTCAGCCAATGTTTGTCAAATGCATTATTGGAGATGTATACATATATAATCCACTATTGTGGATTCATTTTAGAATTATGATTGGAAATAACAACACATGAACATCCTTGTGCATAAAGTTGTGTTGATATCTCTGATTATTTCCTTGCTTAGATTTCTGACAGTGAGTCAACGAGTACATGAACTTTTACCGAAGCAGTCCCTCTGCTCTGCTCAGCTGCTCAGTGGACAAAGTACCCATTTGCCCGCCCCACCTTAACACCGGGAGCGCACACTTGACTACGGCGTCCTCACAGTATTGTAGAGTATTGGGAAAATTGATTTTCTTTTTCCACTTAAGTCTATTTATTTTGACTATAGCTTTAAGTAGTGGGGCAGAATTTCAGTAGTTAGTTATTTCTATCTAGCCCTTTTTTCAGTGTGAAAATAATTTTGTATTATGATATGAGCACCGTATATGCTCTTTACAAAAAGTTATTCTAATGGAACTGACAAGAAGAAAGCAGATATAACAGACCATTCACACTAGACGATATAATTTCGCTCCTTGTTGGGCAATGACTTTCATATCCTTGTCTTTTTGTCCATGCACATGTTCATATTTAAATGGAGTGCTGCTCCATGTTCTATTTTATAATCTGCTTTTAAAAATCTCAGTCATTTACCGTGACACTCATCTCAATAAATCACATGTGCATCTTGCAGAATAACCACAACTTATTTTTATGCATCTTTTTGGTAGACCTGTGAACTCTTTCCAGTTCTTCGTTGCAGTACCAGGATGTAGTGCTGCTTCTTATACTCAGTTTTGTTAATCTGTCTAGGTGTTTCCTTGGAATAAATTCTTAGAATTCTTAAGTTGACAAATATGTGCACACCAATAGAAAGTTGGATCTGATTTAAAATCCTACTAATGGCACTTTGCAACAGAATCCTCATGCTCCACCGCTTCTCTACCACAGAATATTTTTTATTTTTCACAAGCTGAGAGACAAGACCTAGCTCGTTGGTATTTTTAATCATGGAGAGTTAACATATCTTAATATGTTTATTGAACACGTGTATTATTACTGGCACATGTTTTCTGTTTACAGTGTTGATTTATTTATTACATAGAGGTGTGTTTTATTTATAATTTTTGTATAATAAAGATATTAAAACTGTCAGTTTTGTATATTGCACATATACATTATTTTTATATTAATAATGGAATTGTTTAAAAACCATAAATTTTCCTTTCAATATAGCTTTGTCCAGGTCCCACAGGTTTTTACATATAATCTTCTATAAATTCTCATTCAGCATCTTTTGAAGAACAACATTTTAAAATTTGGGTGAAGTCTAACCTACCAATCTTTTCATTCAATGAATTATGCTTTTAATGTCATATTTAAGAAATCTTTACCTAACCCCACATTGCAAAGATTTTTTTCTTATGTTTTCTTCTAGAAGTTTTACAATTCTGTTCTCATATTTAAAGTTATGGTCTATTTTAAGTAATTTTTTGCATACGGGATGAGTAAGGGCTAAGGGTCATTTGCGGACACGTGGCTATGCAACTATTCCAGCCTGATTCCTTAAAAAGGTAACCTTCTCCTAATGAATTGCCTTGGCATCTTCGTTGAAAATCAAACTACCATATTGGTGTGGGTCTCCTTCTGGATTCTGATGACAAGGTCTACCTTCCCAGCCTGTGTGAGCTCCAGGAACTACCTGCCCCGCTGCCTTCTGGCTCCTCTCCACCTGTCCCTCGGTAGCTTGCTCTCAAGGGGTGCATTAGTATCAACCAAAGACTCCAGAGACTTCTCTGTAGACCTCTGCAGCTTCTTCCCCTGCAGCTCCGCCCTCTCTGGGTCTCCCTGCCAATTCTGTCCACTTTGGTCTCCCTAAACCAGATCTCCTTGTCTCCCTCTGCAGTGGACCAACAGCATTTGTCTTGGTTTCCCTCCTGCACTGTGGCCTGCACATCCCTCCTTGGCACTGGGGCAGCTGCCAGTCTCACCTCTCTTGCTTCTTTTCTCCTAGGAATCGAAGCCCAGCACTGCTGATGGCCGAGGTCTGGGAGCCATTCTTTTATGGATTATTTTCTGACATTAATTTTTCAGGGTTGCTCTGGCCCCTGTTACTCCCTCATGGTCAGAGGAAGAAACCTTTTATTTTTTTTGTTTTTATTTTTTAATTTAATTTACATTTTGCAGTACTAGGGATTGAACCTGCAGGGCATTCTAGCTCTGAGCTATACTCCCAGTACTGTTTGATTTTTTATTTTGAAACAGGGTCTCGCTAAATTGCTAAGACTGGCCTTGAACCTGTGATCCTCCTGTCTCAGCCTGCCAAGTACTGGGATTGCAGGCATGCACGCCCACAGCCAGCAGAAAGCCTTTATTCTTCAATGACCACCTGGCCCGCTGCCTCTTGCACCAATCTCTTTATGTCCTTTTTACATTGAATACTGTGGACAAGCTTGGGGCAGACCTTATTTTTTCTCTCTGGTAGCATGCTCATCAGAGTACTTGTGATGTGCAGTCATGTAAATTCCACTGTTCAGATTGTTTTCCTGGTTATCTGGGCTGGATTAAGAAATACCTAGAGATCCAGAAAAGCATCGTGTGGGTGTGTCTCTGAGGGTGTTTCCAGCGAAGCTCAGCAGGTGAGTCTGAGTAGACTAGGTGGGGGAGAGCCAGACTCAACGTGGGTGGGCACCAGCCAATCTGCCGGGGGCCTGCGCTTCTATATCTGCTAATACTCTCATGTGAACAAGGCTGTTCCCATAGCATTTTGCATTATAAAGAGACTGGGAACAACCCAAGAGGTCTGTAATGGTGGCAGAGGTAAGTAGGTGTTGGTACATCCATGTATTGACTTCAGTGGCTACAAGGAATGAAGTAGCTATATAAGTACAAGTGATGCAGGACAGAAAAAAATAAGGCTAGGTGGAAAGGAGACCAACAGACAAGGGAAAATAAACGGTCACTTTAAACCTAAGAAGCTCCATGCCTCACCCTCACCTGTACTCCCCACGCCTGTTTTCCTCCAGACATAAATTCTTAGAAAGCCCTTGTATCTTAGAGCACCGTGAGTCTAGATGTTTAAGGCCTGCGTGCATCGCTAGCTTGCACAGGTATTTTCTTTAGACTAAGTAAACCCAAGAGAAAATACTGCTGGAGACTTATGAGATGGGCATATTCCGAATATTATCTATTGACTGGATGATGTCGACCTAGAGACCCTGGAAGAACCAGGCCCCGAGTCCTGCCCGTCCTCCACGATTGAGAGAAGGGGGCTCACCAGGCTGACGCCTCCCTGCCCACTTCTCGTGCTCACTACTTGCAAAGTTTTCTTTAAACAGAAGAGCCCATGACCCCCAAAGTGTGTCTCACTCCAGAGTACCCCCACTTCTTCTCTCTTTAAGAGAAAGCATAACCTGCTTTCCTGAATAAAACTTTGTTGTGCCTCTTGACACATCCTAGAATTCCTTTCTGTGGTGTATGTGAAGAACCTGCCAGGGCTGAGTCGAGGTCCCCTTCTCCTTTCTGGGGAACCTCCTCAGTCCCCTATCCAGTGACAATAGTATGGGAAGACATCCATGTACTTCAACTTAGCAGTGGAAAGTTATATGTAGGTATGTCTACGAATGGCTAGGATTCTTCTGGAAGGATTGAGGAGGAACGGGCAACTTTGTCTCAGGAGAGGAGAACCGGTTGTCTGGGGAACAAGAAGCAAGGGAGACTTAGGCTTCTCATCATTTCACTTTGGAACCTGTTGCATTTTGAGCCATGTGTCTGTGCTCCCCACTTGTTAAAAAATGTAATGGTGATTATTTAAATATATAACCATATAACTTTACATGGTTATGCATGCTAATCGCAATTCTGAGCACAGGTAACATAACATTTGAATTGCTAGGTATAGATGTAATGGATAATATGAATCCAATCATCAAAAATAATTTACTCAGCACCAGTTAAGGTGCTTGCCGGAGCCAAAGATGCAAAAGCGACTCAACTCAGCCATTTCCCTGGGGAGGGGATGCACACGGATAATTACAAAGCAAAGAAGTATTTGAAACGATGGTGGGAAACTAGTTACAACCATGACAGAGTAATGGATATAAAATTTATTCTCCTGCTGTCTATCTATCTATCTTTTCTCCTGCCATATAGCTCTCTGGATATAGACACAGATATAAATATATAAAACTGTGAAGTCACAACATTAAGCCCGGCTTTCTGCCTGGAGAAGCTCCCTAAACTGCAGCACAGAAGAAATCACAAGCAAGAACCACTTTGTCTCTGAGTGGAGGAACTGAAATCAAGGTTTGTCTGCTGTGCGTGTGTGTGTGTGTGTGGAGGGCGGGTGTTGGACTGTGTACGACAGGATACCAGAACAGAACGGAGCTGTGCACCAAAGGAGCTCTAGAGGTCAGCATGAGTCCCCTTAAATCTTTAGTCTACGTTGTGCATTACCAGAACAGGACACTCTTAGGCCTGTCATAAAACGTTACCTGAGGACAGGGAGCTTCATGGAGATTCTAGAGGTGGGATCACACTGGGTGTTATCAAGGTTCGGTCAACTAGAGTGGAAAGACCTTGACAAATGCCCGAGGCGCTCATTTCAGAACGCGGGAGGGAGGACTATGCCTCAACACTGGGGCTACTCGAGGGTGTCTACAGACATACTCTAACAAAAATTGCAACTAATCTAGACTCTCGAGAATTCTGCATTCCGCAAACAAGAAATTACAAACAA
>PVJS01008672.1:0-52472 GCA_004027185.1 Glis glis
CCCAAAAAAAAAAAAAAAAAAAAAATTTACATTAAGAATACCTTCTCAAATTTTTCAATTGACAACTTATAGAGATTTTTTTTTTTTTGGTCCTGGGGATTGAACCCAGGGACATTCTACCTCTAAGCTACACCCCCAGATCTATTTTATTTTAATTTTGAAACAGGGTCTCAATAGGTTAATGAGAGTCTCACTACTTTTAAGGCTGTCCTCAAACCTGTGATCCTCCTGTCTCAGCCTCCCAAGTACTGGGATTACAAGTGTGCACCACCACATCCCACTGGGATTTCATCGAAGTAGAGAAAGTAGAAAGTGTTATATTCAGAAAGGCATAATGGTTGTGTTCTACTGAGAAACATTTTGTTTGAAGAAGTGGTGATTCAGCTTTGGATACTTGTGTCCAAAATGTTTGTTAAACCAGGCATGCTAGCCCCCAGTTGTAATCCTAGTACTTGGGAGGCTGGAATAGGAGCATCGCCGATTCGAGGCCAGGCTCATCCAATTAGTAAGGCCATCAGCAACTTAGTGAGACCCTGTTTGAAAAAGGGCTGGGAGTGTAGCTCAGAGGTAGAATGCCCCTGGGTGGTTTAATCTCTAGTTAAAAAACAAAACAAAACAAAAAATAATATTTGTTAGCATTAGCACTTGAGTATAAAGATGAAAGTGCTTCTATCTTATGGACAGATCACCGGATCTAGATGATCACCGGATTTTAGATGACATTTCCTGTCATCTAAAATATGATGTATACACTCATCATTGCCTTCAATTGGCTATCTTTTGTAAATTGTACATCTACAAGTCACACTTGGCTATTTCACAGCTATTTGAATGACTCTCTTTGGCTTCATAATTCTATGATTGCCTGCTGTGTCCTGGCACACCTGGTGTGAGGGAATCATTTGCATCACCTGCCTTTAGCCAGCATTAGTGACTGGCGTGGACTTTCACTTTTAACTGTTCTTTCTCCCAGACCACTTTGCGCATAATTCATTATTCATTAATGAACAGGAGTGAGATGTGAGGCATTTTCTTTGACTCTTATAGTTTGTTTCTAACTGTCCATGGGGAAAAAAAATCTAAATTTTCGCTTTCAAATATACAAATGTTTCCCAGTATTTCCTACTGAAGGAAGCAGAAGTAGGCTCAAGTTGATAAGGAGAATGGGCAGAGAAGTCTAGCTCCAAAAACTTCCTAAAGTGAGTTGGTCTAATATCTAAGACTCTGCTGGTTGAGATTTAGTGAAAAGCACATCAGGCAATAAGTACTAACAATAGAAGGAAAAAGACATTTGGCCACCATCTTGTCCTCATCTGCTTCCTAAACACAATCCACATTTTCATGAAAGCAATTTGAGATTATGTAAATGACCATTCTTCTATATGCAGAAGATAGTAGGCTCTAAACCAACAACAAAAAGCCTATGCAAAACAGTTTAACAATGCAGATAAGGTGAACCTTCTGTCCTTATAATATGCTAATTAAGTGAATTTGTGTCTCCAGTAAAAGCTGTGGCTATGTAGTGATGAATAAGAACTTTAAACACACATGACACCTCGTTAAAATGTAATTTTCACATCATATATCTGAGCCCTTTACTTTGACAGCTGAGTAATGTGAATGCTGGGCAGAGAATCCTGAACATTTTGAAACTGTCACGTGTTTAATAGGTAGCTGGATCTGCTTCCTGAACAGTTTAGTTAAATAGGGTGCACCCTCGACAGAAAATAGAGCCTGAAAGTAGTGGGATCTTAAATCAAACTTGTCCACAGCCTGTGGGTTATGATGGCTTCATGGTTCCACTTGAGATGCCACGCTGTCTCTCAAGTTTAATTTACCTCTATCTTAGTAGCTGAGTGCACTTTACAAGAAGAAAAATAGTCAGCAACTTGTTGCTCATTTCCGCCCTGGCTGTATTTTCATGCGTCAGCTGTTTCCCCGGTATGCAGAGGAGCCCAGTCCCTTTCTTCCCATGGCTTCTCCATGGCCTGTAGTGACAGCTGCTGCCCGAAGGACATGGCTGCTGCTGAGTTTTCAGGGAGCACAGCCAGAACTTGCAAAATTTGCAAGAGCAATTCCACGGCTGCTCCAAGTCAGATCGATTCTCTCCTGTGATTTTTATCTTTCCTATATTTTCCTTTCTTCCTCATTGAGGGTTCAAACTTTCAAGAATGGTGCCTTCTCTCTTCAGGCTTGAGTATAAAAATCATAGTCCTGTACAAAGCAAAGCTGAACCTACCTGCACAGCTAAATCCATCATTTGCCATTAATCTGCTGTCTAGGTGACTTTCCTCGGGGAGGAGACAGGGCAAGGAACAGAAAGGTTCACAAATGTTATAACATTATTTTTTTTCCCTACAGAGGGATGTCTCTGAGAAATGAACAATTATTAGAAGAGCAATCAGGATTATTTCTACATGTAACTCGCAGTCATGAAAGATGGCTTATTAGTGAGTAAGCTTCCCACTGGCACCAGCTGTGCCTTCTGGAGCCATTCCTTGCTCATTAGCATGTCCACCAGAGGGCAGGCAGGTGGAACTGAAGCCATTTCTCAGATCTTTATGACCACGTCTTAGAAGAGTTAGGAAGAGCAGCAAAAGCGAGATTTCTGATTATCTAGGGTTTCCAATATAGAAGCCTATGCTTGCACCCATGTTAGCACAGATAAACAGGAACTGACTCCACTATAAAATAGCTGTTAAAATAGCCAAATGTAACATTTGCTTAACCTCTGTGTTTTAAAAAATTTTAAGTTATGTTCAAGTACCTTAGATGAGGGTTGACAAGCTTTAGATGGTTTGAGTTTTGAAGAATAATGCTATTTTCTCCTCAATAACTAGTTTCCCACTAGAAAGCTAAATTCTCTGATAGTATTGATTTAGGACCAAATGATACAAGATAACACAACTGTACTGAATAATTTTATGAAATGAGACATATTGTCATATTTTTCTGAAAACAAATGGAGAATACTGCTTTTTATTTGCCTAAAAAAGAACTTTGCACATTTCTCTTCATGCTCTTCATTAGTAAAAATTCATGGTCCAATCTTTGCATCTACTAACTTCACTGAAGAATACAAATCAAAATAATCCAGTGCTTTCTGTATAAAGTGCTTTGAGACTAAAATATTTTAAATTTGAAACTTGAATTTTTCAATATTATTAGAACAATTCCACCAAAAACATACAAATGCAAGTGAAAAGTCAGGTATTTGTTGACATCTTAGAATTATTTAAAATGTGAGTTTTTTAAAAGTAAAATTATTTTTAGAGAAAAATGTTTGCCTTTGAAAACAAGGAAATAGCAGCTTATTTACAAACACACTATACATTAAAATAAACAAGACTTTTTTCAAAACATAGCAAACTTTTCAAAATCTATTTTAATTTTTCAATTAGCTTACATAGTATATTAAAAAAAGATTAGGTTTTATATTTTATAGGGAAGCCAACCAAGGACATAAATGGTGATGGTTTGTAGAGAAGAAGCTTGAAAGCAGAACTGGAAGAACTAAGAAAAGCCAAAGATGAAAAGTGGAATTCACGCACAAATTCGACTTGCTCTGGGAAATAGAAGCAGCAAGCAAAGTCTAGGTTAAGTCAGAAACTGTATGAGTAATTGATTGATTCATTTTTCCTTCTTTGAGTTAGGGAATACATCTTGAAGTATAACAGAAGCCATGCACCATTCTGTGCTTTTGGCTTACAACAGTGAGCAAGGTAAGCACCCATCAGACTTGATGCGATTTACAATCTAGCAAAATCAAGTAAGGAGCCAGGCGTGGTGGCACATGCCTGTAATCCCAGTACTTGAGAGGCTGAGACAGGAGGATCGCAGGTTTGAGGACAGCCTCAGCTACTCAGTAAGACCCTCAGCAACTTAGTGAGCCCCTGTTTCAAAATAAAATAGGGCTGGGGTGTGGCTCAGAGGTAGAATGCCCCTGTGTTCAATCCCCAGTACCACACAAAGAAGGAAGGAAAGAAGGAAGGAAGGAAGGAAGGAAGGAAGGAAGGAAGGAAGGAAGGAAGGAAAGAAAGAAGGAAGGAAGGAAGGAAAGGAGGGAGGAAGAAAGAGAGAAAGAAAGGAAGGGAAGGAGGGAGAAAGAGAAAAGGGAGTTATAAAAATTATATAGTAGCAGTATCTAATGTCTATTAGGTGTTTTGTTTAACAGCCATTTACAGAGGTCAGATTAAATCATAATCATTCGGTGAAAGTATTATACTCATTTCCAGATGAAGAAATTAAAGATCAGAGAGTTTAAGTAACTCTTGTCACATATCTAGCACAGAGATGCATTTAATCTCCCTCACTTTCTGCTATGCCATTTTGCCTACATCAGAGATTAAAAAGAACACAGGAGCCATAACTAAGATGCAAAGGGGAAAGGAAGGAAGGCAGTACCCACACTGGAACTGAAGTCACAGCAAGGAAGTTGAAGAAGCAAGTGCAAGGTGTCACGAACATGCCGATCCTGAAGTGGAGTGAGGACAAGCAAACAGTAACTAGTGCAGAGTAGCCAGCATCCCTCCCTGGAGAACTGCGTTAGGTTTCACATACTCACTTTAACCATTAAACACAAACAGTGTTAGGCAACAAGGAGGAATGTAAAGTTACCTGTCCAGAGAAACTTAGGTCATACATGTGAATTTCAGCTTCAAAGAATCCCAAGTCTGAATCGCAGAGCCATGACACTTTAACGCTCACCAGCCTACAAGAGAATGTGATATACTGGTTTGTAGGTTGTACTATGTGTTGTGTACGTGTATATATGTGTTAACTTCTCAGACATATTTGAGGAAGCAAGGATTTAATTAATGAAGGATTAGAAGGATTAGTTGGAAACTTCGCAGAGATTCTGAGCAATTTGAAGGACTTTAGAGATTTGAGGGCTGGATCTTCATTAGATTTAAATCTACTTAGCATATATTATTTCCATTTTCTGAATGCTGATGTATTGCTAACAATATTCTCATGCTTATTATCTATGAGAAAAATTGGCAAAATGATGAGAAGTAGAATGGAGAAAGGAAGAAAGAAATGAAAATAAAATGTGATTTTTCTTTGAAAATAAGTGAAGACAGATGAATGAATTTCCTTGTTTCAAAAAAGAAGTGAACGTTGGGTGTGGTGGCACATGTCTGTAGTCCCAACACTTGGGATGCTGAGCCTGGAGGGTCACAGGTGTGAGGATAGCCTCAGTAAGGTAGCGAGACTCTCAGCAACTCAATGAGACTCTGCTTCACAACAAAAAGTAAAGAGGGCTGGGGGCATAGCTCAGAGGTATAATGCCTCTTGGTTTAATTCCCAACGCACGTGCTCGCGCACGCACACACACACACAGAGTATTCAACTTCAGGACAGAATTCCTGTTAGGAACTGAACATTGAAAATAATCATTTAGTGATGCTAAATTATATATCAAGGTTAGGGTTTGAAGCCAGCTATTAAAGTGAAAGTTAAGTGTAATCAAAATAATTTTGAAACTTCTTTAATAGTTCAAAAATATAGTGAGTTTAGAAAATGCATCCCTATTGAGTATAGAAATAGTAATATAAAATTGTGCAGTGTAGAGTACAAAATAAAATGCACCTTTACAAAGTATAATTTTATAGTATTTCAACTACATAAAAGAATTACTTGAATTTATAAAAACTAAATGTTTCTATGATGCAACTCCTTTGCATTAAGAAAGAAAGAAAGTTCAAGTTGGGCATGGTGGCATGTGCCTGTAATCTTAGTACTTGGGAGCTGAGACAGAAGGATTTCAGTCTCAGCAACTTAATGAGATACCATTTCAAAATAAGGTAGAATACCCCTGGGTTCAGTCCTGAGAGAGAAAGAGACACAGAGAGAGAGAGAGACAGAGAGACAGAGAGACAGAGAGACAGAGAGAGAAAGAGAGAGCAGTTTTCAATTCTGTGTAGGCAAATACTTTCTGTGAGAACTTTTTTCACCAAAATAATGTACCAACAAAAAGATCATGAATATACCGATATATATTGTCCCATTAACTTTGTATTTAATTGTTGGATCACTTACTGTCTCAGTAATACAGCTATTGAAGTTATGCAGAGAAGAATATTTAATAATATGAAAATGGTTTATTATGTGTTGCTAATTTTTTTAAAAGTAGGTTAAAATAATTAAGAATTTAGATCTTATATATTTTCTCTGATTTTATGTTTCAAATTTCCTTTTAAAGAACCCACTGATTTTTGGGATAGAAATTCAAACTAAGGATTAAAACTTGGCAAAAGACAACAGGTCCCCAAGACTCAGTTCTGACCAATCACAAAAGAGCAGATGGGGAACCACATGACGGGATAAAAGCCCAACTCCCAAGAACTTCAAGGATTATTCTCTTCCAGGGCCCCCTGTGTGGGAGGGAGCTTTTTTTTGCCTTCTATCTCCCCTTGGCTTAAAATAAATCTTTATACCCCTATTTTAAAAGTTTTAAAATAATTTATGTAGTATAAGCCAATTTTATCTTCTCCAATACATAATTTAATAAGAATACGATCCAAGTTTAATGTTAATATTATGTATAAATTTTAATATTTCTACATAATATCTGAATGATTTGGATTTGAGTTCTTCTGAGTTTTACCAAATTTCTTTAGTGAATATGTAGTCTCAAAATTTGTAATAACTTCTCAAAATTAACCTAATAAGGGCCGGACGTGGTGGCGCACGCTTGTAATCCCAGTATTTGGGAGGCGGAGACCAGAGGATCCGGATTCGCGGCCAGCCTCAGCTACTTAGTGAGGCCCTCTGCAATTTAGTGGGACCCTGTTTCAAAATAAAGAATAAAAAATAGGGCTGGGGGTATAGCTCGGAGGTAGAATGCCCCTGGGTTCAATCCCCGATACCGCAAAAAAAAAAAAATTAACCTAATAATCCATAATAATAGAGAACCAGTAATCTATTTAGAATTCAATGAAAGAATGTAAAAAAGGCTTTTTAATTATGTTTAATTTGCAGCATAGATACAATTAGCACCCTCTTGTGTTTAAGACATACACATGAAAAATAATACGTTGGTAAGTATTGATAAGAAAGAGAAACTGCAAGAAAGAGCATAAATCTGTTTCTGTGGGGGTTTTGTTTGGTCTTTTTGTTTTGTTCTAGTTAAGGCTGAAAAAGCTGTACATTACTCTCCCCTCATCCATGGTGGATATATTCCATGACCCCACCTGGATGTCTAAAACCACAGATAGCATATATTCCTTATATACTCTGATTTTCCCTATAAGTGCATGCCTCTGATAAAGTTCAGTTTATAACTTAGTAAAACATGAACAATAACTAGTAATAAAACAGAAGAATTATAACAATATACTATAATAAATGTTTCGGCTTTGGTGCCATTATTAAGTAAAATTAGAGTTACTTGAACAGAAGCACTGTGATACTACAAGAGTTGATCTGATAACTCAGAGAGCTGATAAGTGACTAACAAGAGCTATGTTAGTTCTTATCACTCTGAACTACATTACGATGTAAAACTGTCATGCACCACTTCAAGTATATTTTAAGAAGTATTTATTTTTAAAAATATTTATACAGCTATGACCTTTTCATATTCAACTTACATTTCCTAGGGAGGAGTACATACATTGACTATATTAGCCATTGAAAAAATTAGTGAATGTTTTCTTTTTTTTTTTTTGCAGTACCGGGGATTGAACCCAGGGGCGTTCTACCTCCGCGCTATACCCCCAGCCCTATTTTTTATACTTTATTTTGAAACCAGGTCTCATGAAGTTGCAGAGGGCCTCACTAAGTAGAGAGAGAGAGACAGGTAGAGAGAGAGAGAGCTGAGGCTGGCCGCGAACCTGGATCCTCCAGGTCTCTGCCTCCCAAAGTACTGGGATTACAAGCGTGCGCCGCCACGCCCAGCTTAGTGAATGTTTTCAATGAGAGAAACAGTATCAATGGTCATTATCATGGTGTAACCATAAGTCTTCTTTAACTTATTTTGGAATTATTTTAGACTTACAAAAAATTGCAAGAATAGCTCACAGATTTCATTCATTTTGAGTATTTGGACATATTTGCCTATTTCTTCCTTTTTATAGATACATATTAGTATTACTTTTTTATGGATCATTTGAAAGTAGGTTGCATACATTATTCCTCTTTACCCTTAATACTAAAGCATGCATTTAAGAACGAGAAAATTCTCTTACATAATTAAAGTACAGTTACTAGATTCAGGAAACTTAATATTTCCGTAATACTGTTATCTCCTTCATATTCTAGTGAGTCATCTCAATATCTGCCCCTAGGATCTAGTATAAGATCCAGCCCAGATCATGTATTTTGTTGTCATGATTTTTAGTCTCTTTTAATCTGGATAAGCACCTCAGCCTCTCTTCATCTTTTAGGACATTGATGGTTTTGAACAATTATAGGCCAATTATTTTACAGGATGTCCTTCAACTTGGGTAATTTGATGGTTCCTCATGATTAGATTCAGGGTATGCATTTTTGGTCAGAGTATCTCGGAAGTGATAGTGTACTACTCTCAGTACCTCGAATCTGAAGGCACATTATGTCTATTTGCCCGTTATTGGTGATGTTGAATCTGATCACATTAAAACTGTTCATTAAAGTGTTATTCATTTTTCCATTAAAAATAAAATCATTTGTAGAGAAAGTATTGGGCTGTTTTACTGCAATTTTATTTAATTATTTGGGGGAGGCAAATAATTTTGTTTTAGAGATCAGTAGTTGTAAATGGTTTTGTGACCCTAGAACCTCTTTTCACATTTCTTTGTATAGCAAAATGTGCATACAAAGTAAGAGTTCATGTAACCAATTCCCAAGATGCAGGCCAACGATCTCAATGTGTTATCCAATAGGAACACGGTACAAATTCAAATTGTCAGGTTTCACCCCAGACTGAATCAAAAACTTCAGGACTGGGGCGAACCCAGCAATCTATTTTTAGCAAGCTGCTAAACTTTTAATTACTGTGTAGACTATAACCCCTATTAGGACAGTAAAAGCTATAGGGTGTAATAAAATTATTATTCTCTATTTTTATATATTTCTGTGATTGTTTGGTTGATAGACTTTAAATAGTCTCTCTCTCTCTCTCTTTCTCTCTGTCTCTCTCTCTTTTGTGTGTGTAGAATTGGGGATTGAACCCAGGAGGGATTCTATCTCTGATTTACACCCCAGCCCTTTAAAAAAATTATTTTGAAGCAGAGTCTTACTAAGTTACCGTGCTGACCTCCAACCTGTGATCCTCCTGTTTCAGCCTCCCAAATACCGGGATTATAGGTGTGTGCCACTGTGACCTGTCTTTTAAATAGGTATTTCTTAATTTCTTATCTAATCACTCACTGCAAGGAAGCTACATAAATTGATAAATTGTCCCAGGAACATGTTAAAATGCCAATTTTCTTCCTCTTTCCCATGCTCCATCGCATCAAAGGTCTAAGATGTTGATCCAGTATTTGAAGTGAGGCTCTAGAATAATATTTTATATGCTTTTATTGGTGCATTATAGTCTCACATTATAATGTAAATAATTTTTAAAAGGTGATTCTGGGTTTCAAAAAGAAGCACTGCTCTAGATTCCTAACATTTAAGTAGAAGTTATATTTTAGCATGAATAGTTGTCTTGGTGCATTCAGAATCGGTTGAGTGATATATACTACACGCTCTGTGGGCTTAGGCTGCTCTGGCAGGAAGGTGCATAGCTTTGTTTTATTAAAGGGCCCTGTTTTGTGTCCTCACAGAATTAACTGTCAGAGAATTACTGTTTGATTGTCAGAGAAGAAGAGCAGCCTGATCCGGAATGGACACGTCTCTCCATGAGCTTGTCCTGGCAAAGCAGGGTGCCATTTATCCTCACCTTGAATAGCTAGAATAAATTAACACACTGAGAAGAGAGATGAGACTCTGGGCAATCATGCCCTGCTTTGCAAACCCTCCTGGTCTTTTCATGTGTTGGAGAGAAAGAAGGTGAAAGTGGGCAGGAAGACAAATTACACCTGTTACTGTAGTTGAATGATTTCAGTAAAATAAACAGTAAAGCTGCATCCTCCTCGCCGTGAGCAATACCTCAGATCTTCATATTTTAACTTAAGGCAAAGGTATATTTCATACTGAAAAATGGGATTAGGCAAAATTTGAATTTTTCATTTCTGTTCATAATTTTTCCAAGTGTACTAATGCATAGTATATAACACATGATGGATGCTTGCTTCTGTCCACTGGTTTCCCTAACCATGGACAGATGAAGGGCTGTTTTGAAGTGCTGTGCTGCTGCCTGGAGACCAATCACTCTTTCTAACTGAGTTAATTTTTCTGTCCAATCAAGGCCAGCATGAATGGCACTCAGCGTTACCAGCTGAGGTCTGAGTGAATATAGAGAGCAGGAGAATTGGCCCACGTTGAATCAGGCTGATGTGTAGCCTTCGTTCATTCCGGCCCCCTTAGTATGTTTTTAATTTTTAAAATTAGCCATGAAAGTGCTATCTTAATGAAATAACTCTTTTTGCATGTGTGGTACAGGGGAATGAACCCAACGGTGCTAGACCTCAGAGGTATGCCCCAAGCCTTTCTAATTTTTTATTTTGAAACACGTTCTTGTTAAATTAATACATGTTAGCTGGGTGTGGTGGAGCACGCTTGTAATCCCAGTATTTGAGAGGCTGAGACAGGAGGATCGCAGGTTTGAGGACAGCCTCAACAACTAGTGAGACTCTCATCAACCTAGTGAGACCCTGTTTCAAAATAAAAATAAAGTAGGACTGGGGGTGTAGCTCGGAGGTAGTATGCTCTTGGTTCAATCCCCAGTACCACAAAAAAAATTAACAGGTGCTTGGCCTCAACTTGTGATCCCCCTGTCCCAGCCTTCCAAGTACTGGGATTACAGATGTGCATCACTGCACCTAGCTTGAAATAACTATTTTAAGGGAAGCACGTCTTTATGTTACCCTCTCCCTTCGCCTTTCTTTTTTTTAATTTATCATTAAATTTTGCTTCTAGAAGTATTTGGCTTAGTGACTAGAGTGAAGAGTAACCGGTTCTAAAAATCTTTAAGTCTCCATAAATTCCTTCAGCTTAACACTAATTTTACCTTGAATTATCATGAAAAATACAGTCATCAACTCTTATTGCATGATGTTTGATTTATTTTCCCATATTGCATTCTGACTTAAGATATACATTCTGATATAATTCTGACATTATGCCTATTTAAAATAATGTGAAATAGTCAAACCAATAAAATCACATAAATTTCACACAAGCCTTAGGAGTTTTAAGCATTTCTAAACTACAGGTGGGAAAAAGCTTAAGAGGTAGGTTTCTTTTTATATTAACACCCATGGTTACCTATCTTTAGATGCTAAGTAATCTCTCTCTGAGATAATTCAGAAGCCTTTTAGGTGTTCTTTATTATTTTACATAACTAAGTTTCATAATTTTAAATAATTCACTCTGACCTTCTCTTTAAATTCCAAAGAAAATTTTTAAGAGGTAAAGTAGATTGACTGTATTAATTGAAATGGGTTGAGGAGTTCTCCTTTGGCAGAGTTCCAAAGGGTAAGATAGGAAGAAATGCGGTATTGGCTGTATCTTAAATACGTGAGCTCCCTGTTATTGTGATGTGCATAGTTTATACTAGATTCTTTTCTCTTTTCATTAATGAGAAGGAATATTCAGTGATTCTGTCTGTAGCACTTGGCCATTATTTGCAGAGCTGTATAAACAATGAGCAGCTGTGTCATTGTTTATATTGCATGATTTTGTTTATTCATTTTAAAAATTTTGTGACAGTAGTGTGGCTTAGCAGCATGCTTATGGTAATGAAGAAGTTAATTAGCAATATTGAGCAAGACTTCAAGACATGAGTTTTAATAAGTAGTACTAAAAATATTACAGTAGTCATCCGCAGATAAACATAATAAGCCTCCGACAAATGGGGAAAGTGTTCAGATTATAAGAAAAATCATTTTAGAATCCTTTGGCTTTCGGGTTTCAAAAGAATAGTACAAATAAATGCAAACTCATTCACCTACTGAGGACAGAGACTGCAATTTCTCTGGGGTTTTTCTTCCTCTAGCTTAAAACTACTACATGGTAGAAAATGGAAGCTACATTAACAAAAAAAAAAAGAGAAGCAATCATCTTTTAATAATAAATTCACTATGATAGAAAAAAAGGACTCTGCCAGTAAGGGAACCAGACAGCTCACCAAGGATACTGGAATTATATGAGCTTTTTAGCCCAGAAATATTGATAGACATAGTCTGACTGTGTTAGTCTGCTTCATTTTAGAGCCAAAGAAGTCTTAATTCAAGTACTAGGAAATCCATAATTGGAAAGCATCCCGTAGTCACTGCTGATATTTTCCTCTAATTATAAGTGAGTTTGTTGTGTCAGAAGCCCACTTAAGATCTCTGGATTTTGATAAGAAAAGTGTTCCCGGGCTCTGCTGACCTGACCTGGTATTACCAGAAATTTACTTCTATGTTGTAAGTATTAGAGTATCATGTAGTATTTGATATAGTGATGTGAAAACACCAATACCAGAGTATTTAATATGACATAAATTTTACCTAAGGGCCAAACAGAGGTTACACTTGCAGTTCTTGACATTGGTGACTTAGTGGGCTCATGACTCATTTAGGGATTTGATTATGATTGGGGCGGGCGATGGCACTTGAACTTCTTCTTTTGGGATGCTGCCATCAGCAGTATCTTCATATCTGAGCCAGGCAGACTGGGTGACTAAGTATATATTTGATTCCCTTAGACCTAAAGAGGTTATTTTTAATGAGAAAAAATAGGCCCTTTTTCCTCTGTTTATACATGTCAGAAATATGAATCTCCTATTTGTGGGTTGTACCAAAAGTTAGGAAAACCAACAAAAGTTAGATTTCAATTACCATTGAAAAATGGTAGTTTTGGAAGATTATGTATAAAGTCTCTCAAAGGTTCTTTGCTGCAGGCACAGTGGCTCAGGCCTGTAATCCCAGTACTTGAGAGCCTGAGACAGGAGGATCACAGGTTCCAGATCAGCCTCAGCGATTTACAAGACTCTCAGCAACCTTGCAAGACACTATTTCAAAATAAAAAGTAAAAAAGACTGGGGGTATAGCTCAGAAGTAGAATGTCCCTGAGGTCAATCTCCAGTACCACAAGAAAGTAAGAAAGAAAGAGAGAGAGAGAGAGAGAGAGAGAGAGAGAGAGAGAAGGAAGGAAGGAAGGAAGGAAGGAAGGAAGGATTGATTCTTTGCTATATGAAATATGAATGCACTCACAATATTTGATTTTATTTATTCAACATTCAATGCATGTTTATTATGTGAAAAACACTACAAACTGCTATGGGAGATAAAGTAAGAACCTTGGCTCCATAGATAAGAAGCTTCTTATTTTGTTATGGAGGCAGCACACTGGAAAGTCAAGCAATGCCAAGGAGCTAAATTTCTTATTTTTGTCAAATTTACCAAATTAATAAGAAGAAATTTTAAATAGTAAATGCTGTAAATGCGTTTATCATGGATTTATTTTTACTTACATGGCATATTTTGCAGTGTCTCATTTGACACTCTTACAAGATGAAGAAATATACACTAGATTAAATTACATGAAATTGACAATATTTCACAGTTTTAATCTAAAAAACGTACCAATTTCATATGACTTGGTCCAACATAATGGAAGGTGTGTGTGTGTGTGTGTGTGTGTGTGTGTGTGTGTGTGTGTGTGTACTGGGGATTGAACTCAGGCACATTCTATCTCTGAACTGTACCTCCAGCCCTATTTATTTATTTATTTAAATTTTGAAACAGGATCTCCCTAAGTTGGCAAGGGTCTTGCTGTACTGCTGAGGCTGGCCTTGAATCTGTGATCTTCTTGTCTCAGCCTCCCAAGTACTGGTATTACAGGCATACACCACCACACCTGGCGGAAGATGTTTATAAGTGCTTGAATTACCTACACATAAGAAACCAAGGAATAAATAAATAAATATGTTGCCTTACCAGAGCTGGCCTAAAGTGGTCCTCTAAGCATGTTGACAAGCTTTATTTTTGGCCCTTTCCTGCTCAATATTTTTAATAACTAACTTCGATGAAGATATAGAAAATATGACAAATGGTATTGCTAGATGACAGATTGTTGAGAAGGAATATCCTAATAAACTAGTCAGGAATCTAAGAGGCTTGAACAGCCTACATCAATGATTTTAAATAAGAGATGTAATCTAATACAAATAAATGTAAAATCTTCTCTTTAGGTTTGTTTATTTCTTGCTTATTATATATCTAAGGTCTGTTAAGAAAAATAAGTTAACATTTTGAGAATGATGAATGGCACATAAGAGACATGTAAGTGCTAAATATAAATAAATGGATGTATACATAGTTAATAAAAAGGGAATTAAGGAGGGAAATATAGAAGGAGACATACCAGGTATCTCCAAATATGTGAAGACAAGTCTGTGGAAGGGAAAGTACTCAGAATTCCTTCTTCCTAAATGGAGCACAGGCAACTGGGCACAGTGGCGCACACCTGTAATCCCACTACTTGGGAGGCTAAGACAGGAGGATCGCAGGTTCAAGGCCAGTCTTAGCAACTGAGCGAGGCCCTCAGCAACTTAGCAAGACCCTGTTTCAGAATAAAAATAAATAAAATAGGGTTGGAGGTATCACTGAAGGTGAATGCCCTGGGTTCAATCTCCAGTAACAAACAAACAAACAAACAAAGAAGGAGCACATGCATGTGAACGGAAAATGGAAACCATACGTGAAGACAAATTTTATTCTTTCATATATCATGTTTTCTTCAGTCATTTTAGTTCTGCTTTGTTCTGCTACTACCTAAACCTTGCTCATTTCCCAAATGATGGGAAATTAGCTTCAACATCTCTGCCTCTTGACACCTTTGATGTGAAATAAATGTTTTTAAGTTCTAAACAAATTACAGAACTATTGTTCCCTCTGACATGGAAATGAATTCTGATAATGGTTAGAAATCTGAGTCCATGTCATGTGAAGCTTTTGCTGCCCACTAGCTGATAGTATAACTGACTGGTGTTGGTAACCTAAAGTCTTGGAGCCTCTGGTTCCGGATCTCTCCTGCCAGACATAATCTGAATAAACGCATATGATTTTCTCAGTCACTCTCCTTCTCTTTCTTTAACCAAATAAAAGATGATCAACGCAGTGCTATTTCTAACATTATCGGTCATTTCTTGTGGCAACTAGTCACACTGCAGTGACTTCACCCTTTATATAGAGCTTGATTATTCTAATGGTTTTGGTGAAATTTTCTTGCTCACATTAATTTAATATAGCATTTTTCAGAGTAAAAATCTTGCTTTGGAAGAGACAGTGGAGCTTGAGAAGTGGTAGTTTTAAAAATTACTCCCTTAAAAGGAAATTGCTTTTCCCTGGTATGCTAAACCTACAATATTTTTAGGCCATCCAAAAATAATCCAGAAAAATAAGCATGTTAGCACATCTATTGATACTGTGGCTCAGTGATATTAGCAGGGTTCTTTTGCTCCATTTGAGATAGAAATCATGAATAGTCAAGCAATGCCAAGCAAATGGGGCTTTGTTGAGATCTTATTACACTCACCACAAAGGAGACAGCACATGGGATAGCATTATCAGACTGGCTTTTGGAAGAGGCTGTAGGCAAAGCTATTATAGCCCTGCTGCCGCCTTGTGCCAGTGCACTAGGTGACTGTTGGGCAGTATCTAAGATTTCTTCATGGATCTTGTCTTTGCTTTGCACTGGGTACCAAGATTTGCACTTGACACTGCGATTTGCCCATTAGCCTTGGGTCTGTCTGTGCTCAGCTTGCAAAAGATGGTGGAGGTGCTCCCTGCAGCCACCCAGCAGTAGGAGGTGGGGTTGGGCATTCTTTGCAAGCAGGGGTTGAGGGAAAGCTTTTGAAGGGAGAACAATGGACTTTTGTGGTTAGAAGACACAGGGTTATGACCCCTGATTGGCCATATAGGGTGATTTGAGTCTCAGTCTACAGGCAGGCAGATCTGGGTAGAAGGTTTCCAGCCTTTCCCCTAGACTATCTCATATTGATACTGTGACTCAGTGATATTAGCAATGTGGGGTTATATAAATAAACAACTGAGATGTTCCCTTATAAATTTAAAAGATACACACCTTGATAAGATAGTCATATAAATAGGGTGGATAATATATACAACATTATTTATTTATTTTAGTGGTATTGGGGATTGAACCCAGGGGCATTCTACCTCTGAGCTACACCCCCAGCCTTATTTTATTTTATTATTATTTTTTAAACAGGCTAGCTTAGAATCTGCAATCCTCTTGTCTTAAGAGTCCCAAGTACTGGGATTCCACACATGCACCACTGCACCCAGCTAATATATACAATTAATTTGCAGAATGTTTATTTTGTGTTTTGTTGATACTGTTGAACAACGGGCAAGGAACTGGTTTTGTCCTTGGGGAACTGGCTTTGTCCTTGGGGCGGTAAGGGCAAGGAGTTTAATACTAAACTAGGAAGCAGGACTATATTTTCGGCATATTATCAGATTCCCTACTCCTATTATTTACCTTTCTCAAACCCTTGAGAAAAAGGCTTCTGTTCTTCCTCAGGTATGTGTAGGTAATGGGCTGGGCTATGAAATACCATAAGTTTGATTGATTGTAACCTCTTCTGGAGGTAATTAGTTAAGCAGTTGAAGAAACAAGGTCCTATTAATGCAAGTAAACAGATGGCAGAGATGGGTCCTAGCAAAGGGAGGAGGTAGGGTCGCGCAGAGGAGGGCAGACCTTCCTCTTAACCTTCAGGTTTCCCTGGCAACAGATTGGCAGTGGGGTGTGACCTTTGTCCTTCTCACCTACCCTATTTACATTAAGTATCTCAGGTGTGGAGAGGAGCGATTAAGGGTGTGGATTCATTAAGGCTTCTACCTGACTGAATATACCCTATAGGGTGGAGTTAGATTATGAACTTTCAAAATTTTAAATCTCTATTTTTCTTTCCAATGTCTCCTTTCTGCCTAATATTTCTTCCAACCTACCTCATCATTTCCCCCCCCCTTGAGACTTTGGTCCCTTAATCTTAAGGGATGCTGAAGGGCAAAGGTCCGACTTCTGTAATTTCTTCTCAGCTGACAAGGGACTGTGGACCCTGCCTATTTAAGGGACCCAAAGTCTCATCCTAACTGATCTAAAGAAGATATGGGAAGGTCAGGGTTTTTGATTGGCATCCTCTGATGTTCTGGAAAAGAGGCATAAGCATGCAAGATATTAACCACCAACAACAGCAATTTAAACAACAGAAAAGCATTCCGATATAAAGTATACTGGCCAAGAAAATGAGAATACATATCTACATTCATGCTAATAAAAAACCATTTGTTGTTGGTTTGGTTGTGGTTTTCAAAAGGTACAATTTCTTCTTATCAGAAAGACGTGGAAGGTTTGGCATATGATTGGTAAAGCTGTCAACTTTTAGCCTTTAGTCAATAGTTCTCTTATTCTTCTTCCTTTGGTTTAAACATTCATTCGTTCAGTCAGTCAGTCAGTCAGTCAGTCAGTCAGTCAGTCTTGAGTGAGATTATTTGCCAGGCACTGTGTGTTGATGTAACATTTGAATCCTTCCAAAATATGAACACAATCCTGTGGGAGACATAGACTTTAAGTAGATAATGTAAATAAACCAGATGGAGAAAGGATAGGAAGAGCATTCATAAAACTTTGAAAAAACACTCAAAAAAGGCAAAAAGCATGGGATGTCATGGGAAAAATGATACCCAAAATACTTGGTGAGGCACCTGTACCTCAGTGGCTACTGCCATTATCCAGCTAGGTATTACATTTCCCATAGTTTGTGTTTGTTTTTATTTTTTAGCTAATTAACTATTTTAATAGAATATCATATTGGGTAGCATGAACATTGAATTCAAAACTGTACTTCTTTCCCACAAGTAAGTTTATAAATTAGACTTTTATCCTAAATGAGTTTTTGGTCAAAAATATATTCTAAGTCTTACCCATTAGACTTTCACATATTTATTGTAATATAAATTCTCAGTAGATATCTAGATTTGTTTCTGAGATCCTCTCAGCTTTCTAGAAACTAGAATGGAATTTAACATGTGTAAGCCAAAATGTCCTTATATTATGCTTATAGACAAAATAAGGCAGGCATCTGAGATAGGCTTATTTGTGAACAAAAGGAAATATTTTATATACAAAAACTCCCATTTTACAGTCATATTAAAAATAGATTTTTCAGTCTGTGGGAGGCTGACAGGAGGACTGTAGGTTTGAAGCCAGCCTCAGCAACTTAGTGAGGCCCTCAGCAACTTAATGAGACCCTGTTTCAAAATTAAAAAAAATAAAATCAGGCTGGGGTTGTAGCCCAGTGGTAGAATGTCCCTGGATTCAATTCCCTGTAACACAATATAAATGAATAATGAATGAATGAATAAATAAATAAAATAAATAAATAAACAAATGGGTTTTAGAAAACCTTACCTTGTTTGCTTAAAAGATTCTTCAATATTAAGAGAAAAGAACTTGTTAATACTGATGGCATTTTTTGGTACACAAAAGATAAAAAAATCTGGAATGGAAATTAATTAATTAAAATGCACTTGTTTAGCTGGACGTGATGGCGCACACTTGTAATCCTAGTACTTGGGAGGCTGAAACAGGAGAATTGGGGTTCAGCGTCAGCCTCAGCTACTTAGTGAGGCCCTCTGCAACTTAGTGAGTGAGACCCTGTTTCAAAATAAAGAATAAAAAATAGGGCTGGGAGTGTAGCTTGGAGGTAGAATGCCCCTGGGTTCAATCCCCAGTACCAAAAAAAAAAAAAAATACACTTGTTAAACATTTCTTAAATATCTGTGTGAGGCATGCCTTAGGAGGTTGTTCAGAAACAATGGGAGAAGGTAGAGAGATTCATCTTATCCTATCAATGAGCAAATTTTTTAGCAATTCAATAATATCTCAATTGAAGATATAATTTCTCTTTAATTGATAAATTGCATAAGATACAGTGTTCTTTTCCACTAGTTGCATACACTATTCAGGCAATATTGGAATTCCTAAGATTCTATAAAGATTGCCAACTATCCTCACATTATGTCTTAAATATCACAAAGTTTAGTAAGTATTATAAGTCTAGCCATGGTTTAAAAAACTGAGTGTGGTGGTGTATGCCTATAATCCCAGTATTTGGGAGGCTGAGACAGGAGGATCACAGGTAGGAGGCCAACATCAGCAACTTAGGGAGACCCTATTAAAAAAAAATTCAGAGGATATAGCTTGGAGGTAGAATGCCCCTGGGTTCAATCCCCAGTACTAACTAACTAAATAAATAGCATGGGTACATGCATAACAAATATTTTGCAAGTCGATATATAGCACTGTGCACTTTGAAAACCTTATTGTATGTTCTTTACAATTTTATAAAGTAGCACCGTAAAGAGTGTTTCAGAGAACATCAGTATTGTTTATGTCTGTGACAGGAGGAAAAAATCTAATAGAAGATAATATCCAAAACAAACTCCTTGCAAAGAATTCTGGTTTTCTTGTAGTTCACCAGTAATTGAAACTTTGTCATAAATACTTATGAGATATATTATTTTCTTTGTCAGTACCCAACCTTATATCAAAAGTAGTTTCCATTGTTAAAATTGCAATATTTTTTGTGTAGATCATAGCACACCTATTTTAGTACAGAGTTCAGCACATTTTGACAGATTCATGCAGTCATAAAGGTACCACCACAATCAAGATATAGAACAGAGTCGGGTGTGGTGGTGCACGCCTGTAATCCCAGTAGTTGGGAGGCTGAGACAAGAGGAACGAGGGCTGACTCAGAAATTTAGCAAGACTCTTGGCAGTCTAAGGATACCGTTTCAAAACAAAAAATAAAATAGGGATAGGGTGTGACTTGGAGGTAGAATGACCCTGGGTTCAATCCCCAGTACTATACACAGACACAAAAAGAAAAAAAAATGTGGATAGAGGTGAATTGACTTAGAGTGTGAATTGACTCCTCAAAGTAATAACCAACTTTGGTTAGAGGTCTTAAATTTTCCATTAATTATTTTCTAATTTAATGAAAACTGTAAAGAATAATTATTTCACCTCTAAAAAAATAATTTTGAAATAAAATTTAAAGAATATGAAATATTTTAATTAAATTTAACTTAGGAGCTATGATATTAGCAGTTCATACTATTGATATCATATGTACAGATTAAAGCTATGATATTTATCTCGACTATTCACATATTTTCATCATATTATTGTTAAGGTAAATATACCTTATTTTAGATATACCTTAATAAGGTAAATATACCTTCTTTTAGATCATACTGATTATTAAAGTGAAATTATGTATTTACTGAAATTATGTTTTCTTGGAAAACTTTTCAGTAAATGATATAAGGGAACTTATATGTAAGTTAGTCTTTGCTAACAAAGGAGGGAACTCCAAGAGAGGAGAAATATCCCTGGGGGGCTTAACTGTATCGAGGACACACTTTAACACAGACCAGCTAACCCCCAAATGTTCTGAGGAAATTGCTTTGTGACTTGCTAAAGAAACATCTCAGATTTCATAATCACTTTTTGTAATGTTTATCAAGTATGTTGGCAGTTATACACAAGAGTTTTATTCACATTAAGCTTTGTTTTTATTTCCCTTCAGAATTTAAAATGCACTACCTTTTGTTTAGACTTTCTAATTATGCATGGGAAATTAGATGTGAAGTCATAGCATACTAAGATTGCTTTTAATTGGCAAGTTTGAACTTTAAGTATTTAATTGGTACTTCATAATAAAATGACTGATGGTCGACTTTCAAGGAATTCCCTAAGGAATGAAATAAATCTTCATTACCAGCAAAATGTAATTAATTTTTAATTATTTTCACTTTCACCAAAATACATTCATATGCTAGAACATACATTATGTAACTCCAACACTAAAGGTCCCAGAAAAAGCATTGAAAATGTGTTGCATAATCAAAACTGGAAGGTAAAATATAAAGTACAAATGCAAAAATGAACCGTGCCCTTTTCTCAGCACCTGTTATTAAAAATAGAGTAAGACTTTCCCTATTTGAATCCCTTAGATAATGAGTCATTCTGAATAGCTGAATTTTCTACCTAAATGAAAGTGTTTAAGCACTAAAACATTTAAGACACATTGTATTCTTTTCAGAGAGATCATTTCTATAACTTTTATACCCCACGTTTTTATAGCAAGGTTAACTTTAACTTTCCCTTGCTCATTCCAGATTATCGTTATACTTGTGGCTTTTGACCTGTTCCACGTGTTCCATATCTAAATTCCTGGTTCCAAGACAAATAGTTTATTTTACTCTGACTAGAAAAATTAATTGTCCATAACTTTAAAACATATTTTCATTGTAAACAAAGTTCTAAATTAAAGTTTGGAGATATGACACAGCTCCCATCAAGAGGTTGGCTGTACGTTTACTTACGCATTTATAACCTATTTGATTTACACTGCTATAAGCACTTTTCTTTTTACTTAAAATGAGAAAAAAGCCGGATGTGGTGATACATGCCTGTAATCTCAGTACTTGGGAGGCTGAGACAGGAGGATTGCAGGTTCAAGGACAGCCTCAGCAAGTAGTGAGACTCTCATCAACCTAGCGAGAACCTTGTTTCAAAATAAAAATTAAAAAAATAGGGCTGGGGATGTAGCTCGGAGGTAGAATGCCTCTGAGTTCAATTCCCAGTACCACAAAAAAAAAAAGCTAGAACAATGTTGACACACTAAATATGTCACTTGTGTCCATTCTCTTCAAATTCTTGTATGTTCAATTTGTTGGAGAAATAAAGAAAGGAAGGAAAGAAGAAAATCTCCCTGTCCACCCCACTGCCATTATTTTAGTTCAATTGGTTGATTCTCTAGGTTTTGGGGAAATGAGGAGTTAGGATATTTTTATTACCCCAACCCACATTGGGTTCTCAAACCTCATTCCTAGGAGCCTTGCCTGTTGAGAGTGGCAGCTCTGTGAGTCGCTGTTTCTGATGAAAGTGGGTCATTTCTTCAAGTATTTAGAGGTTGGAAACCAAGAGTACTCTTTGGATTTAGCTACACCATTGTTACCTGTCTGTTCTCTTGCAAAAAATTAATCGCCAGTGGGCATGATGGCCCACACCTATAATTCCAGTACTTGGGAGGCTGGGACAGGAGGATCCCAGTTTTGAGGGCAGCCTCAGCAAGTACCCAGACTTTCAGGAACTTAGTAAGACCCTGTTTCAAAACAAAGAATAAAATCAGCTGGGGGTGTAGCTCAGAGGTAGAATGCCCCTGAATTCCATTACCAGAACCACACACACACACACACACACACACACACACACACACACACACACAACCACTACAACAAAACAGCCTCCATTCTCCCATTCTTAGGGTATTCCTCTCCCTTCCTCATTCCCATTATCAAAATGATTTCCACACAGCTACCAGATAGTTCCAAAACTGAAAACAGTAACTTAAACCCTACAGTTAATCTTTTATCTCCCTATCACTTGTATGATAAAATCTGTGAAAACTACCATAGGAAATATGGCCTCAACGTATGATCTGAATCATAAACAAATGTGTAGTCATAATTTTACCTAAATCTTTACTACAAATGATAATGTATTCTGCATATTTAATTTCGAAGTGAAGAATATTAATTTAAAAATTTTATGGCACACGCTTGTAATCCCAATACTTTGGGAGGCGGAGACCGGAGGATCCGGGTTCGCAGCCAGCCTCAGCTCTCTCTCTCTCTCTCTCTCTCTCTCTCTGTCTCTCCCTGTCTCTCTCTACCTACTGAGGCCCTCCGCAACTTCGTGAGACCGGGTTTCAAAATAAAGCATAAAAAAATAGGGCCGGGGGTGTAGCGCGGAGGTAGAACAGCCCTGGGTTCAACCCCCGGTACCGCAAAAAAAAAAAAAAAAAAATTTAATACATGCTTGTATTCCCAGTACTTGGGAGGCTGACACAAGAGAATCGCAAGTTTGAGGCAAGCCTCAGCAACTTAGCAAGGCTCTCAGCAACTTGGCGAGACCCTGTTTCCAAATAAAAAATAAAATAGGGCTGTGTAGCTTGGAGGTAGAATGCCCCTGAGTTCCATGATGTCATGACAAATGTGGCACAAACATCATAGTTGATAAGGTTTTGTTACCCTTGGGAGAACCAGGTAGACTACTTTTTTTTGTTGTTGCTAACAGAGGATTAAACATGTCACCTAGTTTAGTTGACAATAAGCAACCAACTGCATTTTGCCATTTCCTCTACTTATAAATTTGTGTATCAATGGGGAGAAAAAAAATCTTTGTCATTTGGACATTAGCCAGAGGGTCATTTTGTCCTCACAAGGTAAGGACACAAGTGGGTGAATTATTACAGCACCTGTCTTAAGTGCTTTTTCATCTGCAGGAGTTCATACCTTTGTGATGTCCTTTACTAACACATTGGAAAGCAGGAGGAAATTTCTGCTTGTAATACTTTCTGAAAAGACCAAATTGGTTGGTTTTTAGCACAATTAATCTAACAAGAGAACACCTGTCTCTTCTTAAATAATGAGTATGATGCTTTCCCATGAATTCATTTCTGCCTAGCTGTGATTCATTTCTCGTTGTCTGTTTCTTCCAATTTGAAACAAATGAAAGCTTCCTGTTCCTGAGGCTCCTGGAAAGGAGAAGCGAGTGATTGTTCACTTGCCTGTGGAGATATTCTTCCTGAAGAGGAACTTGAATGCACTTGGTGATGATTGACTTGCTTAAAGAATAGGGTAGCGGTGCCCTAAGAGGCACTGCTCATTTGTAAGTCCTAGAGCCTAAATGAGGCACACCTTCAGGCGATGGCTCCTCCAGTTCTCTGTCATGTTTGCTTGTGAACTAATGACCATTTAGAGCATAGATATTAACTGCAAATTGTTCTAAAGAAAGTCACTTATTGCTGTTGCTTTCACAATTACTCTCCCATGAATAACTTCTTATCTCTGAACCTCTTTTCATGCCTAAGCAGCTCAAAAAGTTCCTATGCAATAAACTGGGGAGTTATGCATAAGATCTTTACCCATATCAAATAAAAAATAATAGTGTTTTTCTAAAATGTGAAAAAAAATCAGTTTTGTGCTCAGAAGATTTTAAGAGGACACAACAAGAATGATTAGAGCAGGCCGGGTGTGGTGCCGCACCCTTGTAATAATCCCAGTACTTAAGAGAATGAGACAGGAGGATCTCAGGTTCAAGGCCAGCCTCAGCAACTTAGTGAGGCCTTCAGCAAGGTATTGAGACCCTGTTTCAAAATAAATAAATAAAATAGGGCTGAGGGTGTAGCTCAGAGGAAGAATGCCCCTGGCTTCATTCCTCAGTACCATAAAAACAAACAAACAAACAAAAAAGAATGATTAGAGACAAAACACTGATTAGAATTCTTGAGTGTCATTTCTTTTAGTTTAGATGTGACCTTGAGTGAATCATTTGAACTCATCCTGAATTAAGTGTGGTACTTGCTTGCGCTGGCTCACGTGTGTGTGTGTGTGTGTGTGTGTGTGTGTGTGTGTATGTGTTATACAAATTTTGAAAATAAAATACATGCACATAAGTCACTTCTCCAGCTTATCAACTACCATCTGCAGATGAGTACTTTTCCACTATTCACTAGAGCTTCTCTGGTAGAAATCTGCTTAGTTCCTTGATGAGCCCATTGGAGCTACTACTCTTTTAAAAAAGGACCATTTTTGTGATTTTACTCCTCCAAACAGATTATTCTGCAACCATATTGGAAAATACAAGCATAATCAGATCCTGCTTGTATCTCTTATTTTGTATCCAACTCACACCTTGGAGTCTGTGCCCCAACACAATGCGCAATGTCTGGCCCCTGTGCTCTTTCATGTGAATAACCCTACTCATTACTGCAACCTGTCTTCTGCCTCTATTGGAATGGGGCCTCTTAGGGAATAACTTTTAACCCTTATATACATCCTTTTTTTTTTTCGGTACTGGGGATTGAACCCAAAGGCATTCCACCTCCGAGCTACACCCCCAGCCCTATTTTTTATTCTTTATTTTGAAACAGGGTCTCACGAACTTGCGGAGGCCTCACTAAGTAGCTGAGGCTGGCCGCGAACCCTGATCCTCCGGTCTCAGCCTCCCAAGTACTGGGATTACAAGTGTGCGCCACCACTCTGGGCTTATATACATCCTTCACAAGGAGACTTAACTGTTTTTGCCATCCCAACATATCTGATGCACCTCCCCACACACCCAGTAGTATCTGTGCTTCACTAGAGTCAGTCTTGATGGAGGTGGAAAGACCGCGTCTCCCTGAAGGGAAGAAAAAGGAACCAAACCAGAAACTGTGGTGAAGCTCTTACAAAAGCGCCCTGAAGACTGATTCTGGGGAGATAGGGCAAGAAAGCCACTCATTTATCATATTACATATTTATCATGAACAAATATTTGTGAATATTTATAAATTTATTATGTAATCTATATAATAAATGTATATAGATTTATGTAATGAATCTATTTGTATATCTGTTATGACTCAGAAAAGCTTTTACTGATTCCTCTGGGGTTTTTTTTCATGCTAACACTGAAGAGTTCCCCTTTTTGGATTTGTTGTCATAGTTTATACAGTCTGATCAAATACTTACCAATATGATTTAAATTTCCTTTAGAATAGTTTAAGCATCAATGAGTCTAATTCTAAGTAGAAACAGATTTCAAAAGAAAATCAAAATGGAAAAAGGAAGGAAAGAAGGGAGGGAAGGAGGGAAAAAAGGAGGGAGAAAGGGAGGGAGGGAGGGAGAGATGGAGGGACAAAAGTGCAGAGAGGCAGTGCCATCTGTCTGTAGTTTTCGCCTTCTATATTTTGGGTTTTAGTAATTGGACAGTGTGGTTTGCAGTGCGGCTGTTTTTCCTTCCCTGTCACATTTCCAAGTCCAGCAGTTACAGCTCTTCTTTTGCCTCCTTAGCAAGCTCTTCTGCTTCTCAAACACAGCACCTCTTTGCTTCTCAAAAAAATTGAAAGGGTTTTGCAGAAGCCCTTGTCTTTTTTCCCCTACATGACCACTTCAAGTGAAGTTAGATGATACTTTCCTCTTTCAGTTCTTCAAAAGTTTGTATCTATAGAAAATCTAAACAGGGTAAATTTATAACACAAGAAAATTAGAATTTTGCTTAGAATGCTGGTGTCTAAGAGATCCAGACTTTGTGGCACATGATGACTAATACTTCAAAATGTCAACTGTTTAATTTTAAACAAATGGGGAAGTTAAGTAATCTACAAATGATCTTTCTAAATCCAAGTTCTTGATATTAATTTTGGGATCACATTTACTCTGATATTACTATAGCTCTGAGGAAGAAAATGGGAAAAAAATATAACAATTTATACTGAGACATATTTTTCTCATTGGTAAAGTAGGGACAGCTACAGCAACTAACTTGTTGATTTTGCTCCTTCATTTGTTATGAAGTTAAAAAGTAAAATTATAGAATACTTAATAGAGTTTAGCGTAGAGTTAAATATTCAGCAAATAATCAGCATTATTATCCTCATTTTTATTATCTTTTATAAGTTTATTTTTATACAAAATAATTGATAAACCAAGAATAAAACTATATGCTTATTCCAAATATTTATGTATTTGTGGGGAAAAACCAGCATATATTCTTTTCTAAATTAGACTGTTATGTAAATAAATTCTCAGGGTTTTTGGTACTGGGGATTGAACCCAGGGTATTCTACCTCTGAGCTATACCCCAGCCCTTTTATTTTTTATTTTGAAACAGGATCTTGCTAAGTTGCTGAGAGTCTCACTAAGTTGCTGAGGCTATCCTCAAACCTGTGATACTCTTGTCTCAGCCTCTCAAGTACTGAGATTGCAAGTGTGAGCCCCACACCCAGCAAATTCTCAGTTCTCAATGGATGGCTTAATTTTCTTTCATGTTCAACTTACATATCAGGAACCGTGTCATTCTTTTTCTTTTTTTTTTTTCCCCATTTGGTGGTACTGATTATTGAACTCTGGTGCATTCTAACTCTGAGCTACACCCCCCAGCCCAATTTTTATTTTTTATTTTGAAACAGGGTCTCACTAGGTTGATGAGAGTCTCACTACTTGTTGAGGCTGTCCTAGAACCTGCTATCCTCCGGTCTCAGCCTCCCAAGTACTGGGATTCAGGTGTGTGCCCCCACACCCGGCTACCATGTCATACTTTATGTTAAATAAATAATGTATTGTCATTCTTACTAGCGGATTGACTTTTACACCAACATCTTGTGGGCTCACTTTGTAATTTCGGGAAATTTCTTGGATCACACCTCTCTATTAATATGGGAAGACATAGCCTTCTAGTATGTGTGGCAAGTGGAAGGGTGAAGCTAATTAAAGGATGTTTAAAAAATATATCTTCATCTTTATTATTCACATTCTATCTTATTTCCCGTTGCACCTTTGGACAAAATCAGTAGTATACTTTTTCTGAAGCACCTTTTACTAATTCTGACTCTATTGTCTTGGGCTGTGTTGATTAGTAATAAGTAGCAGGGGGTGAGAACCAACAGTTACTAGATTTAAAAACTTCTCAGAGCTGAAATCATACCAAACCACATTGGACATTCATTTTCTGAGTCCCATAGTGTGTGACCGTCGCTTATGATAAAATTGAGCAAATGATAGATACAGCAACACCAATAGTACTTTACTCTGTGTGTGTGTGTGTGTGTGTGTGTGTGTGTGTGCGTGCTCATGTGTCTCCATGTGTATCTGTCCCTGAAATGAAGATCTTTGGGATAGGCTGATCCCAGCTACACGAAACAACACTATTTTTGCCAAATAATTCCTGGCAAGATAATGCTCCTCTGCCATATTTAGCATATTTTTTAATGATATAGAAAGAAGAACTCTTTTGGAAAGTTCTTTCTAATGAGTTTAGAGACTCATATATTTCCACATCAGCAGTTAAAAGTGGCACAAAGAGAATCCATTTCTGTGCTTTCTGTACTGTAGCCTTCAGAAAAAGTCATAGAACGTTAGTAGAAAGAATAAGGACCATTATGCCAAGTCTTTTGCTTATTATCATACATATATTGGGTCCTTTAATATTAAAAATGATTCTATGACAACAATCAGCAAACATTTTCTATTTTCTGTGAAGAACCAGAGAGCAAATATCTTGGTCTTGGCGGGTTTCCCATGGTCTCCATCACAGCTTCTCTCTCACGTTGGTTCCACTCAGCCTCCCCCCCCCTTCCTTTTTCTCTTTCTATTAATACCTCTTTTTCTTCTTCTTCTAAGCCTTTTAAAAATAGAGAAACTGTTCTTATATCACAGGCCACGTGAAATCAGTCCAAGGCGAGATTTTTGTCTGCGCACTGTGGTTTGCTGACCCTGGCCCCATGAAAGATCCCTCAATATCCCTTTATAAATAGGAACATGGAACCTTGAAGAGGCCAACTATCTTGCCCAGTGTTCCCTCGGCTCAAGACTGTGCTTTGGTCCTCAGCCAAGAGAATCAGCTCCAAATGCCATGTCCTAATCACCAAACTAAAATACCTTACATCTCAGGAGGGATTTAATTAACTGTCCTGGTATTGTCTCATTTGTCTCAGAGGAAACAACAGTGAGATAGCGAGGATGGAAACGATGATAAACATAGTTCAGCATTTTGGTGCTTATGTAATAGGCACTCTGCTGTCATGCATTTGATTTTGTAAAAACCCTCACCACCATCCAATGAAGAAGGATTGTTATTGTTTACATATAGAGATGAAGAAACTGAAGCTAAGATATTAGTATATGCATGCCACAGGTCCTTACATGATGTAACTGGAGTTAGTACATGGATCATGTGTCCCTTAAACCTGTTTTCATAACTTTGGTGCTACATGGCCTGGCCACTGAACCTGGGTGCTCACAATTAGTAAAATCTCTTTTGGCTCAGCCTTGTAAGGTCTAGCAAAGACTATCTTAATAATTTAGTAATAGTAAGCAAGGGAATGAATGAGAAATAGGAAAACAAATATATGTATGTATGGTTTCTATGTGAAATAGAAACAATCTATAGACATCTGGAGATGTACTCTTTTTTTATTCCCCAGTGAATACAGTTAAGGTGGGACCTGAGCTATCAGCCTGGGATTCTGCAGGAATGGCTGCTGTTTTGAAACCTTGAGTGGCACCTGGAACACTAAGAAAACCTGGCAAAGCCCGATAGATCATTATTTTCATGGACCTGCTTTTGGAGTTCATTCTTGTCTGCACTGTCATTTTAGCCACCTGTTTCTTGAGAAAAAGAAGAGCGATTATTAGATAAAAACATTGTCCATTAATTTCCCACAACAGAAGTGTGCGAGTGTTTTGTGAAAGTTAATATCTGGCAACTGGTATGCTGAAAATGATTGGCACAGGCAACAGAGAGGTTCAGATAGAAGCAGGAACCCTTCAAGTTGTTTTTTTTTTTCTTTTTTTTTTTTTTGCGGTACCGGGGATTGAACGCAGGGGCGTTTTACCTCCGCGCTATGCCCCCGGCCCTATTTTTTATACTTTATTTTGAAACCGGGTCTCACAAAGTTGCAGAGGGCCTCACTAAGTAGAGAGAGAGAGAGAGACAGGGAGAGAGAGAGAGAGAGAGAGAGAGAGGGAGAGCTGAGGCTGGCCGCGAACCCGGATCCTCCGGTCTCAGCCTCCCAAGTACTGGGATTACAATCGTGCTCCACCTCGCCTGGCTTCAAGTTGTTTTGATAAGGAACCTAGCAACATAAAGGATCCTCTTGGAATTTTCTCAGGAAATAACTAAATATACTTGTTTGTGCATTTTTTATCCTTTTCTAATAATGAAGTTTCTTTGAATGGATTGTCATAAATGGCAAGATTCATGATAAAGTCCTGTAGAGTCTTCTCAGTATCAGAACTGATTGTAAGCCATCAAGCACAATGCTAGGTGGGATTTTCGTGAAAATGATCTCTCCATGTGTATCCTATTGTCCAGATATTGTGATGAAAGTACTCTAAGAGTTTACCTTTTTTGGTTAAAAGCACACTATATGAAAGGCAGGTCAAATTGCTGTTTTCGTGACCAGCTCTCCTTCCTCAACCACTTTCACTACTGATTTCCTCCTCCATACCTGGTTTATACAGACAAGTCTGCTGTCCTACGCAACAGTCTGTGCAAGTCGATCAGGTTGAAAAGAAAGGTCGACCAGCCACAAACCTTCCTTAGCACCAGTATCCCCTCAAAGTTCAGTGAAAGATGATGTAATGCGTCAGTATTAAACATTGCTTTTTTGGTTTGCACCTTTGGATAAAACCTCATGGCTCTTCTGCACAGATAATCTACTTGAGAATATATTTGTTTTAGAAATGAGGTTAGCAATTAGAATTTGGTAAAGCTATCTTGATAAAGCCATCACTTAAGTGGAAGCTATGGATAATGGCTTTCAGCAGGCTTATCCGATTATTTTTCTTGAGATAATATTTCTATAAATATACAGCGTTTAGAATATAAAGGCTATTTGAGGACAGCTTTGGTACCTTTGGAAAATATTAATTATAAGAAACAATGATTTATAGCCAGGTGCGGTGGAGCTTGCCTGTAATCCCAATATTGGAGAAGATGAGATAGGAAGATAACAGGTTCGAGGTCAGCCTCAGCAACTTAGCAAGACTCTGTTTCATAATTTAAAAAAATAAATAAAAGCAGGACTTGGTTGTAGGAGGTAGAATATAGTTTGGAAGTAGAATGCTCCTAGGTTCAATTCTCAGTACTAATAAAAAGAAAAAAGAAAGAAAAGAAACAATGATTTATATCATGACATGGAACAGATTTTTAGTTAAATTAAAAAGAGTGATTTAACTCTCATTGTGTTCAGCCTTTTCTTTCTTTCTTTTTTTTTTTTTTTTAAATGTGGTACTGAACCCAGGGGCATTCATTCTACCTGTGAGCCCTAGCTCTTTTTTTGTTTTGTTTTGTTTTGTTTTGAAACAGGGTCTTGCTATGTTGCGGAGAGTCTCGCTATGTTGCTGAGGCTGGCCTTGAACCTGCAATTCTCCTGTCTCAGATTTACCAAGTTTATTTATTCTTTGTAGATATTTCTGTCTGAAATTTCTAAGTTACCACCCACTTATTTCTAATTAAAGTATACTTTGGGAGCATTGATAATGAATAATTTTCAAAAGATCATATGCTAGTCCTCCAAATATTTCCACTAAAATATATTAAGATGCACTAATAGTTGAGTTATATGTGGCTGACTGAATTGAATTGAAAGCATGTTAATAAACTTCTAAATAGCCAACAAAAAAAACTGAAGTGATAAACTTTTATTGTGTGCATTGATTAAAAGGAAATATACTTCTGCTTCCCAGACATACATGAATACATTTGCACAAACAGCATTAGTCAAGTTGCTTTCATTTTAACATGGGAAAAGCCCAACTCAAATTACCTAGAGCTAATTAATCTCTCATATAATTTCACTTCCATAGTGTGGGACTAGCTTCAGAATAAGAAGTTCATATTCTGTTGTCAAGGTTCTGTCTCATTCCATCTCTAAACTCTGCTTACTTCTCATGGGCTGCTTTTTTCAGATAGACTTCTGAGTGACATTTTCAATTTTCTATTTTTTATATCCCCATGGATATGAAAATCCTCCTCCCTGTGGGCACTGGCAAGTACCGGGGCGCAATCCGATCATGCCCTCTAATATGTGGTACAACCCTCTCAATAGCCAAACCTGGGGATGGAATTCCCAATCAAATTTTAGGGGAAACTGAAGAGGGTAAGCCCTCCCCAAACTTATTTTTTGGAGTTACTGGTGATTGAATTGGGGACCTTATGTATGTTAGGCAAGTGCTCTGCCACTGAACTATAGCCCAAACCCTTTTTAAATTATTTATTTATTTATTTGTGGTACTAGGATCGAACCCAGAACCTCATGCATACTAGGCAAGTGCTCTTCCACTGGGCTGTATCCTCAGCTCTTCCCAAACCAAACTGAGCAGGATTACTAATCAAGGCTACATGGTGTCCTGAACCAAAGGGATGCTTTAAACATGCAGTTCTGCTACATAATTTTTAAAAATCTAAGCTGATTCTAGAAGAGATTTTTTTTACAAAGATATTTTTGGAGTCATCTTTATTTCTTCTTTGCTTGTTTCCCTAAACATGATTCTTAAAAATCCTTTATGAGTAAGAATTACTACTACTACTACTGTGTGTGTGTGTGTGTGTGTGTGTGTGTGTGTGTGTGTGTGGTGTGTGTCTATTTGTGTGTGTGGTACTGGGGATTGAGCCCAGGGGCATTTTACCTCTGAGCTACATCCTAAACCCTATTTTATTTTTTTAGTTTGAAACAGGTTCTCACTAAGTTCAGGAAGGCCTTGCTAAGTTGCTGAAGCTGGCGGCGAACCTGCAATCCTCTTGTCTCAGCCTCCCAAGTACTGGGATTATAGGTGTGCACCACCATGCCCTGCCAAGAATTACTATTTTTAATCCCACTTGATGCAAGATAAAATAGATATCAGAAGCTGTTTAATTAAAGTCTAAAGAAAAAGAATAAAACTATGCTATGTGGAATTTTCTCATTTGCATTCCTATTTCTATCACTGTTGGTATCAGTGATAATTTTTAAAACATTCAAATTAAGCTTGGCGTGGTGGCGCACGATTGTAATCCCAGTACTTGGGAGGTGGAGACCAGAGGATCCAGGTTCGCAGCCAGCCTCAGCTACCTAGTGAGGCCTCTGCAATTTAGTGAGACCCTGTTTCAAAATAAAGAATAAAAAATAGTGCTGGGGGTGTGGCTTGGAGGTAGAATGCCCCTGGGTTGAATCCCCAGCACTGCAAGAAAAAAACATTCAAATTAAACAAAAACTATGAATATTCCCCAGTGATAATATTTACCAAAATGCATTTCTCAATAGATAGATTCTTTGTTAAAGCATAATATAAATTATTTGAAACTGGTTATATTTGATTAATTTTTCATGCAGGAGTTATTTGAAAAATTATGCAAGCCTCAAATGATGGAGGAGACAAAGGTATTCTTTGGGATTGATAATGGGATTCCAAACTATGAAATTCATATTCTATTTCTCCACTTTTACTTACCCCTATGTCAGATACTCTCTAGAATTTTTATGAAGATCAGTTGGTACGTTATTAGGTGAATTCTTCTAATTTCATTTGAATCTGTCATATGAGAGCAAGCTCTATTCATTTGTCCTTTCACTAAGATATCTCTCTTTCTCTCTCTCTCTCTTATAATTACTTTGAAATGTGGTGATGTTTTTCTTCTAGAAAGAAAACCAAGGGTTAGGTGTATAGCTCAGTGGTACAATGCTTGTCTTACCATGTACGAGGCCCTGGGTTTGAACCCCAGCACTACCAAAAAAAACAAAAACAAAAACAAATGATTTAGTAGAATATAATAGAAGCCAAGTGATTCATTTAATTTTACATTAAATCACAATAATGAAATAGGATAGCCTTTTTAGAAATATGAAAATATCTGTCTCTGAAGAAAGGAAAACATAAAGCTATACTTCTATTAAAATTTTATATAATGTATCTTAAAATCAATGAAACTTTATACTATTACTTTATAAATATTTTCATTTCTATGACAATTTTCACTTTTATGACAACTATAATATAATACCCAGTACCTCCATATTATGCTAATAAGGCTTCCTGTTCTTTGAGTGTAAAGTTAAATTCTTTTCCCAAGTTCCTTTGATTAAGACTGCAAACATAAAAGTAGGATAAAACTGTCAATTTGCACAAAGAGTTCAGATTTTTCAGCTGACAGCATTTTAGCACACAGAGGGGAGTTGTCAAAATTTCACTACAGGCAGTTTCATTCTATACAATGATATATTTTAAAGTATCTTGAAAAGAATAAGGTGGTAAAATTGACTGTCATCATCCTGGGAAAATATAAGTATTCTTTTATTTCTCTATGTGCCAACGTGGTCTTACACTTGGGTCACTCTGATTCCATTTCTCTAAGTCTATGTATGCAATATCTTTGCATGGAATCTTCTATATTCAGGTCTTTGTGGGCACAAATTGATCTCTATCAACTAACTAACATGCTGTTAGGTTCTGGAGGGCTGTGTCCCTGACAAAGCCTGTCTCAGACCACGTAGATTCACAAGAGGAAAAGGAAGGAGAGATTCTGACCTAATTGTAGGTAACAAAAGTATCTCTTTTCTTTAGAAGAATGGTTAATTTCATATAAATCTATCATCTAGCTCGCTAGCTAGCTAGCTTTCATCTATCCTTGTCAAATCCTCTTCCTCTGACCTTTCATTGTCTTGCCTAACTGGATCCATAGTGGAATATATGAAAATTTCCCAATTTTCTGTGAACTAAGTTGGATGCATTTCATTTACTATGACTCTAGTATCTAAAGATCTCATTCAGCCAGACGTGGTGGCACAGGCCTGTAATCCCAGTACTTGGGAGGCTGAGACAGGAGGATCACAGGTCGCAGCCAGCCTCAGCAACTTAATGAAGCCACCTGCAACTTAGTGAGACCCTGTTTCAAAATGAAATAAAATAAAATAAAATAATAAAATAATAAAATAAAATTAAATTAATTAATTAAATAATAAAATAAAATAATAAAATAAAATAAAATAAATAGGTCTGTGGGTATAGTTCAGAGGTAGAATGCCCTTGGGTTCAGGGGGTGTAGTTCAGAGGTAGAATGCCCTTGGATTCAATCCCCAGTGCCACATACACACAAAATAAATAAAATAAAAATCTCATTCTATTTGTTTTGCTCAGATCTACTGACTAGAGCTGATGGAAGAATGCCTGATGGGCATTATTGAGCACAACCCATGATGTTCTTTTACTTTGATTTTGAGATGTATACTGTCGCACTTTGTCATTGATAACATCCATACAGTCAAATCCAGTTGCTGCTTTTCCTATCTAGGATCCTCCCTTGGGGGCGAGGGTGGGGAGGAGTAGCATTTTGTTGCTCTCCACTTATAAACCCTGTTTCATGTGTCTTTAACATGCTTTCTTATTCTACTTTTTGACTTAGTGTGTCAGGTATTTTCTGATCTATCAGCAGGAAGAAAAATAAAATTTAACCTGGTATGTCTAGTGTGCTAGGCTAGCCTTTAAAACAGAACTTTAAAAGCATATGAACAGCAGGCCAGCTTTCTGGGTATGTACTCCCGGGAGAAACCTCTTTGTTCTGTCTCCCTGGTCTATATTTCCTCTTGCTTGTTAGCGTCTGTGATTCTAGAAGTAAATTTTCTCCCATTAGTTCTTTGAAGTAATTCTGATATCACTTTTCAAGCATCATAACCCTTCCTTGTAAACACATCATTTCAAGTTTTTTTTTCTTTATGGCCTTAACTATTTTCAATTCCATTAAAATATAGATGAATAATAGAAATATGGTGCAAATGTATCCAAGTTGTTCACAGTTTATCATAGTGATGAAATTACTGTCTATTTAACAATTCTGTTGTTTTAGAGAAAATCTGTATTTGGTGAATTGTTATTTTCTTATTTGGTAGAGACCTCTTCAAGAACCCCCTAAATGTTCTCTGCTCCTATATACTCAGGCTGAGTTGACATAGTTATCCAATTTTTAACATTACTCAGTTAAATATACTTAGTTGCACATCATCTTTTTCTCTCTCTTCAGAAGCTCTATGTAACACGAGGAATCATATTTCTAAAACTCACAAGAGCATCAGGAGAGTACATGTGAGAAATAACTTTTGACTTGCAGAGTCCTTGTGTTTAACTTGTGTTTGCTCCTCTATCAGCCTGTGCTGAGTCATCCTAAACAGACCTTTCTTCTCAGTTATCAGTTAGTTTTTACTTTTTTACAGACAAAAAATAATAAGCATTTATTGAATACCTACTGTGAGTCACATGCCTATTTATTTAGCAAATGCATTTCCCAATTAAAATCTATAATTTTATATCTCCTCCTGGAAGTTCCAAGAGTCAGGAGTTCACCAGTTGTTCTCTGTACTTGTTATCAGTCACATAGGAAGCACTCATTAAATATCGTCCAAATGAATGAGGGAGCAATTGAGGAAATTAAGGAAACCCCATTCATGCTTCCTTTCTATCTCTCTTGCCATTATTTGTGTTGTTATTTTGCTCAATCTTTGTAAGCTACAGGATCAATAGCATAGTATGAAAATAACATTAGGTAATTTACAAAAATAATTTACAATTGGAGAGTGATTCATTCTTGAACAAAGATATCTCAGCGAATAGATAAAAATATACTTTATTATCACAGTACTATGCAGAATGTCTGCTATATGAAAACACTTTCAAATACCTGAATTTAACTAGAAATGCAAATGATGCATGACATAAAATTTGAACCAGCAGCTAATCTTGCCTAGATTTTAATATCTCACTATACACAAGAACATGACAAAGATTCCAGGTTGACAGGCATAGTGGTGCACACCTGTAATCCCAGCTACTCTGAAGGCAGAAGGATCACAGGTTTGAGACCAGCCTGGGCAACTTAGTGGACACTTGTCTCAAAATAAAATGTTGAAAAGGAATGGAGGTATATTTTAGTGGTATAATACTTGCTTAGGATGCACAAGGGAAAGAAAGGAGGAAAGGAGGAAGGAGGGAAAGAAAGTTGATTCTAGGTCAATCCCAATTTTTCATTTCAATTTTTTCCTTCAAAATTAAGTATTAAAAAATTTTTAAAAATTAAATTATTATACATTACTTAGTTTTTCCTTTTTGTTTTGTTTACTGATGTGCTTACTAATGTAAAAATGCACAAACACAGTTATGAAATAAGCCAAAATGAAGTATTTGTTAAAGGGATAGCAAGGGTTAAGAAACTTATATTTATTGAATCTTTATTCTTTATTATGTTCATACTAATGTTCTTTATGTTCACTATAAATTTCATTCTCACAGTAAGTCTGTGACCTAGATTATTTCCAAAAAATGGACTGGCTCTATGTACTTTATACAAAACTTCATTCACCTATATTACAGCATTCCTTGTCCATTTTGTTAGCCAACCAATTTTCCACATTTTATATATTTATAAAAAAAATAAAAAAGATAAAGAGTTTGGTGTGGTGAAATACTAGTATTTGTGAGGCAGGGAGGCTGAGACAGGAGGATTTCAGGTCTGAGGCCAGCCTTGGCAACTTAGTGAGACTCTTGTTTCAAAATAAAAATATAAAAGGGCTGGGGATGTGTAGTTCAGAGATAGGATGCCTCTGGGTTCTATCCCCACTAACTAACTTAATAAATAAATAAAATGAAGTGAAAAAAATAAAAAGGTAAAGAAGGCGAAGTGAGTAATGTAGAGGAATGCGCACATGAGTGGAAGTCACATGTCCATTACACACTTCTTCCTTTTACCAGAGGGTGACCTTGGGTGTCCTATATCTTGCATTGGCCTATTTCCTTTTCTATACATTCAAAGTGGTTTGGCTAAATAGTTTGTCAAGTGACTATTCTATCTCTTTGTTTTTTTGCTTTGTCTAATCAAGGATCTCATTATATAGAGTTGTGTTTTATGCTTATCGTTTGCTGCAATTATCATTATTATGTTGTCTTATAAAATATTCCCTACTTTTGATTAAAGGTCATGTGAATGAGGCCATTGGCAGAATTTACATCATGATACATTCTTAATAATGTAATGCAGGGATAGGGATGTATATGCACCAAAAAAGTGTGGTCAAACAGTTGAAGTTCTAGAATTATCTTTTAGAGCAAGCTTGAAAAAGTGTCAAGTATCACTAAGGTTTAATATGGCAACAATTGAAATAAATAAATATAAGTGTGTGTTGTGTACGTGTTGTGTGTGCGTGTATATACATGTACTTGTGTATTACAAAGGCATAGTATAGCTCCTGGAAGATATACAAAATACTAGTGAAAAAAAATTTCTGTGGTGTGGGGAGGAGTATCAGGCTGTTTAGATGTTGTTACTTTGTGCTGTTGGAATATGTACCACATAAGTATAATAGCTATTCAAATCATTTATTCATTTAATAATAGGCTTTTAAGATTTAAATACCACACGTACACACACACAAAGTGATAAGCCTTGAGTTGACCATTGTTGAAACTGGGTGATAGGCAGGCATTCTTAATTTACTCCTTTCTCAGCACGATTGTACTATTTTCTTACTTTGTAATCACCTCCTTTGCCTGTTCCGCCTGCGATGCCGTCCTCTCTGCCTCTTACTCCACTGATCTGCTGGCATTCACTCATAATGCTCCTTCTGCCCTACCATGCCCTGCTACAATCTGCCTCTAGACCCCCACCTGCCCTTCCCTCAGATCTCAGCTTTTCCCTCCATTCCTGGACCTCAGTGAGGTGCCACTATTGTGCCCTTCCCTCAACTCTAACAAGGTGTACCTGTCACACTCCACCATAGTTGCTTAATCCTGCAATTAGACTGAAATTTGTCCGTGGAGGCATGATGTTATCTTGTTCACATGGAATCCTTAACACTGGCCACAAAGTAGGAGTGGGTGATGAGAAATACTTGCTGAATGAAACACACACACACACACACACACACACACACACACACACACACACCATGCATACACTAAGTTACCTTTTCTCCAAATTACGCCATTTGATTTCTGTGTGGCGAGAGCTAGAGAGATACCCACTAGGGAGAAGTCTATCAGTGACCTTTGTAACTCCATCAGTGACTTATATCCTGGATAAACCAAGCATGTAGTAGTTTCTGTGCTTCCTCATATTTTTTTAAATTCACTGAAAATCTGTATGATTAATAAGATGAGAAGGAGGAAAGAAAACAGAACAAAAAGATAGGTATCAAATTGGCAACTTTACACATCTTATCTTTGATGATTACTCTTCACCGGTGTTTACATCATCACATGAAGGACTTTATAAATGACAGATGGTTATAGTTAGAGTGGGATTTGAAGACAGAGAAAGCAAGCAGTTATAATGCTAGGCATGCTCACTTTTCTAACAGCACAAAAATATACAGTGATTTCTGGTTTTGTTTGTTTTGTTATTTTGTCAGTGGCAAAGATTATCCTCAACAAGGAACTCAACTATTTTTTAGGAGGTTTATGTCCTTTCAGAGTGCTTTAAACAGAAAAATTTCATATGCCATTCTTAAATGTAGCTCAGTATAAATTCCTTTATTCCCATATGGTATAATTATTGTAGTAGAACACAGATAAAACATCATTCTGAAGTTTGTAAAAGTGAAGTGATAACATTATTAAAAACCCCAGGAACAAAAATGTGGTATCTATTTTATTGTCTTTAAAGGGGGAAAATGTCATATCTCTAGAGAAAAATATTCAAGATTTGTAGTTGAAAAATTTAAGGCAAACAAACAAACAATAGAAGAGCCATAAAATCTGCCTGGAGGGTTATAAACTATTAAACTTGTTTACAGCACTGTATAGAAAATGCAGAAAAACTGAGTTGAAAGATAGTGTAACTAGAGAAACCAAAGGGGATTTTATGGTAGTAAATGTGTTTTTACTTTAAGAAGAAAGTTATGTTCATTTCCCAATTTTATATCTCCATATTTTATTTATATCTTTTCTACCCATTGGTCAGTGGTAACATTATGAAAATTTTTTATAAATGTGTATAGAATTTTAAATGAATGGGTTAGGAAAAAGTATCTAATACCAGCATATTTAGTGTTTAAGTCATAATCATTAAAATTAAATTTGAGGGGTGGAGCTGGAGTTCAGTGGTAGAGCACTTGCCTAGTGTTATGATTTGGATCTTAAATGTTTCTCTAAAGCCAGGTGTGGTGGCGCACACCTGCAATCCCAGTACTTGGGAGGCTGAAACAGGACGATCACAGGTTTGAAGCCATCCTCAGCAACTTAGTGAGGTTCTCAGGAACTTAGGGAAACCCTGTTTCCAAACAAACAAATAAACAAACCAACAAACAAACACAGTAACATTGGTCTGGGGGGTGTAGCTCTGAGGTTGAATGCCACTGGCTTCAATCCCAGCACCACAAAACAAAGCAAAACAAAAACCTGTTTTCCTAAGGCCCATATACCAAAGGCTCAGTCTACCAGCCTGTGGAGCTATTGGGAGGTGGTGGAAACTTAGGGGATGAGGCTTAGTGGAAGGAAGTTAGGTCACTGGGTGTGCACTTGGGAGGGGATACTGGAAGCCTAGCCCCTTCCTCTGTGTCCTTAGCTTACGGGCTGCTATACAGTGTGCAGTTTCCTTTACCCCTTGCTCCCTACCGCAGGCCAAAAAGAGTGAGACCATATGACCATGGGCTGAAACCTCTGAAACCATGAGCCAAAATAAGCCTTTTCCTTTTTTTTTTTTTTTTTTTTTTTTTTTTTTTGCAGGGCTGGGAATCAAACCCAAGGCCTCATGCATGCTAGGCAAGCACACTACCACTGAGTTACATTCCCAGCACCTTTCATCCTTGCAAATTGATTTATCTCAGGAATTTATCACAGTGATGGAAAGCCAACTAACATATCTAAGATGCAAAAGGCTTTGGCTTCGCCGGGCGTGGTGGCGCACGCTTGTAATCCCAGTACTTTGGGAGGTGGAGACCGGAGGATCCGGGTTCGCGGCCCGCCTCAGCTCTCTCGCTCTCTCTCTCCCCCTGTCTCTCTCTCTCTCTCTCTCTCTCTCTCTCTCTCTCTCTCTCTCTCTCCTTAGTGAGGTCCTCCACAACTTTGTGAGACCCGGTTTCAAAATAAAAAGTATAAAAAATAGGGCTGGGGGCATAGTGCGGAGGTAGAACGCCGCTGCGTTCAATCCCCGGTACCGAAAAAAAAAAAAGGCTTTGGCTTCAATACCCAACACCACAAAATAACAGATAATTAAAAATAAATGAATAAAATAAAATCAGTGTTGAGTCCTTATCTTTCCTTTTATCTTCCTAAGTTTCCCATCAAAATCAAAGATCCTCTCTTGTTGTCTCTTGACCCCTCCAAATGCTATTCAGGAAATTTAGTCCTTCCCTGAGCCCAGGAAGCAGAACTGCAGCCTGCCCCTCAGACTCCAGTTCCCTTCTAGCTGATTCTCAGTTCTTTCCTTCGTCCTTAGCTTCTCAAACATACAACAGAGTTGATGTAATTATGTTCATTGCTTGCCTTCGGTCTTCCTCTACATAAGGGTATGGATTACCATTTCTGTTCTGGTCTGTAATGAATGCAAAATACCAAGAAAAGCACTTGTGGCTGATTAACTAATTAGTGAAAGAATGACTGTAATTGAAATAGCTAAAAACTACTAATTGCTTTACTATGTATCAAACTATTTTAATTGCTACCTACATATATATATATGTATATATATACATATATGTACATATATATATGTGTATGTACATATATGTACATATATATATGTGTATGTACATATATATATATATATACAGATATATATATGTACACACACACACATTTAATGCTCATAACACCACTATGAGGTGTTTTGACCACTATGAGGTCAGTGCTTTTATTATCCCATCATACACATGAGGAAATTGAGGCGGGTAGAAGTTAAGGAACTTGATAGTTACTTAATTTGTTGGGTCAGATGGCTAACAAGTGGCAGAATCTGCACACCAACACAGGAAGTCAGGCTTCCAGCTCCATGATCTTACCTGTAAGGTTAAATTGCCTCCAGTTTGTAGATATGGCTTTCTGGAAAAAACAAACACGTTTTCATAAATACATAGCTCTCAGCTGGGCACACTGGCACATGCCTGTAATCCTAGTTACTTGGGAGGCTGAGACTGGAGGATCCCAGCTTCCAGGCCAGCTTCAGCAATTTATCAAGATTCTCAACAACCTAGCACGACCATGTTTCAAAATAAAAATCCCTAGTACTGATAAATGAATGAATGCATGAATGAATGGCTTTCAACCTTTTTATTGTCTCAACACACTGGAAAGATCATACTCCACACGCCTAGAAAGCACTGCCTTTCTCTGGGAGGCATCCGAGGCAGAGCACGCAGCTGGTGGGCAGTCTCCAAGCTGGCTGTGAAGCTTCCTCTCTCTCACTGTCCCTGACATCACTCTTGACAACTGTCACCTGGGTTTGACTTTTGAAAATATCTCCAACTTCTCACGATGTCAGTCTCCCCATCCTAAAATGTGGGATTGGGACTAGAAGCTATCAAATGTCTTTTTCCCTCCAAATTCTATGGTTCTATAAATGTACTTCTATGTGCCGATGTCCCCGTGAAGTATTGACAGGAGAAAGAGAGAAAAGCCTTTTCCTCCACCGAATGCTGGTCAAATCCCTTCTGTATTTGAACTTTAGTAGAAATTGCACAGAGTTCTTCAATGAAATCGAAATTAAATGAAAGTTGAAAAAGAGATTGAAGATAGAAGAATAATGGCTTTTTCAGAATCCATAATAGCCTTTGGATTTTTGCTGCAGCACTGGGCTCTGTTGGCCAGACCCTTAAAATTTCTACATTTCTGGCATAGCTGACAACAAATAGTTCACATTTTCATTTCAGAACACAAATTGCTCTTGTTGTTTTTTTTTTATTTTAGCTTTTTACTGTTTGCTAGCTCATTCTCTTCTTCTCCTCTCTCAATGTGGTTGAAATACACAACTCCAGGCCCAAATTCTCTGCTTTTATCTTTCTATACGCAGTTGGATAGATTGTTTCCTTCACAGATATCAGTCACCTGAATATTCATTATTTCAAAATCTGATCAATCCTGACTTTACAATTCTACCATCTTAAAAAATATTTTTAAAAATTTGCATGGTATTTGACACTTTTATACACTGCTGTGAAAAGTAAACTGGTACAGCTTCATTTGAAATCAAACGGATAATTCTTCAAAAGCATGCGCATACAATTACATTATGATGCAGTAATGACATTTCTAGGTATAGATCCAAGAAAAATGCACACAGAACCGTGAATGTGGAGAGTCTTAGGAGCAATGATTATAATAGCCAAACAGTGACATTGACGATTGGATAAGTAAGATGTGGGATTATGTACAGTGGAATATTATTCGTCAAGAAAAAGGAATGAAGTCCTGATTCATCCTGCAACTTAGATGAGTTCTAAAAAATTATATTGAGTGAAAAAAGCTGATCATGAAAGATGACATGTTATGTAATTCCATTTATATGAAATGTTCATAATAGGCAAATCCATAGAGATAGAAAGTAGATGAATGGCTGCCCAAAACATGGATAGATTGAGAAGAAATAGGGAATGCCTGCTAATGGACTTGGTTGTTTTGTGTGTGTGTGTGTGTGGTAATGAAAATACTCTAAAATTAATTGTGCTGGTGGATCATATAACTCTGTGAATATACTAAAAACCATTATGTACTTTATTTTTTTCAAAATATTACAACTATAATTTAATCCTTCTTCATTAATACTTTTTTTGTGGTACTTGAGATTGAACCCAAGGGCATTCTACCCCTGAGCTACACCCCCAGTCCTATTTTATTTATTTTTATTCATGCATTTATAATTATACACTGTAGTGAAATTCAAAGTGATAAAAACATACTCGGAAGCTGGGCATGGTGGCACATGCTTGTAATCCCAGTACTTGGGAGGCTGAGACCGGAGGATCTGGATTCGCAGCCAGCCTCAACTACTTAATGAGGTCCTCCACAACTTAGTGAGACCCTGTTTCAAAATTAAGAATAAAAAATAGGACTGTGGGTGTAGCTTAGAGGTAGAATGCCCCTGGGTTCAATCCCCAGTATCGCAAAAAAAGAAAAAAAAACATACATGCATACATCACTTGGTGTGAAGTATATACTTTATATGAGTGAATTTTCTGGTATATGAATTATATCTTGATATAGATATGTGTGTATGTATGTGTCTATATCTATATCAATCTATCTATATATACAAATGCCATTTTATCTAGAGTAAATATGAAAACAAACTAATTCAGGAACTACCATCCCACTTCCTTATTGCCTCTGTTCTTGGTTTTCTATAGAAAACTTTTCCTCTACTCTCTTAGCTTAAGTGTCTAGAGATTTGAGAATTAAACAAAAAAAAAGATGAATTAACAGGAGAAAAGAAATGAAATTTTGCTAACATTTGTATGCATGGTATTCATGGAAAGAAGTGAAACTCAAAGAAGCATTCACATTCAGGGGTTTTAATGCTCTTTTTAACAAAGGAGATTATATGGGCTTGGAGGGGTGATAATTTCTGGGGAATTGACTAGGAAATATATGTGAGAACTAATGGAAGAAAAGGACTACTTCAGCGAGGTCTGTTTGTGCAGACTTGTCTTGTGCTGACTCTCCATCTTCAATGACAAGGGTCATTCTTCTCTCCTGGTACCAAGGTGGAGTGGGGGGGACACTTCCTCAAAGGCAAATTCATACCTTGATTTTAGACAGGTAAGCAGAGGGCAGAGCACACTTCTGCATCTGTTGATTCTCAGTTGCTTCTGGCTCATAATAACCCTATGCTAAAGTAGCACATTTCAGTGTAGCAGATTCTGATCCCCTTCATCTTCTAGACTCTTTAGCTATAAGCAGAAAGCTTTTATATCTTTCCTCTCCCTTGTTAATTCTTTTATGAAATCTGTCCTTAAGCATTGTTTATTTATTTTTATGTACTTTGTAGGAACTTAAGTTAAAACTGCAGTTGAATCAGCAGCCCCAGGAAACTCTGTCCTATAAATTACATCTATTAAAATTCATCTTTAAAATTTAAATTCTGCAGAACAGAATAATTAAATACTAAGGGTATCTAAGGAAATTTTTGGGTTTTTTTCTCCTTTTTTGCAGTACTAGAAATTGAACCCATAGGTGCTCTACCACAGAGCTACATCGCCAGCTCTTTTTATTTTATTTTAAGACAGGGTCTCACTAAGTTTCCAGGCTGGCCTAGAGCTTGTGATCTTCCTGACTCAGCCTCCAGAGTAGCTGGGATTATAGGCCACCATGCCGAGCTAGATGAATCTTAATCTGGTGGTATATGTTATGTAGGAAATAAATGCAATAGAAAATAACCAAAATGTTATTTTCATTGTATAATGCTAGCTCCAAAGAAGTAGGAAGTCAGAATCAATAATTCCAGCAATAACTATCAAAGGAGTTTAGTGAATGGGCCCACCCACCACCCTGTAGACCAAAAAATGTGAAAGCCTTCAGGTCTCAAGAAAACAACAAACAAAAAACAATGGAAGTTATAAAGAAGAGTTTAGAATTATATTCATAATGGAGAAATCAGAATACTTAAAAATAAACTTAATGAAACATTACTGTAACCTCCATATAGAATGCTTCAAAAATATTTTATTCCTACTTATTAAAGGATGATTTAAACCAGGCGTGGTAGGATACACCTATAATCCCAATACTGGGGAAGGTGGTGGATGGTAGGTTTGAGGCCAGTCTGAACAATTTAGCAAGACCCTTAGCCACTTAGTAAGACCCTGCTTCAAAACTAACAAATATAAAGGGCTTGGGGTATAGTTCAAAAGTAGAATGCCTAGTGGCTGTATTCGCAGTACCAAAAAAGAGAGAGAGAAAGAGCATGAAAATTATGGCAAACCAATTTCAGGACTCAACTATCCATAATCTTTATCCTGTTGCCTCTTTCATAGTCCCATTAGGGATAGACACAGCTATCTCTGTGGCACCTGAAGTATTGTGTTGAGCACCCTTCGAGTTACTTGCTTACCTCCAAAGAGAAGCAAATTTGGCATTTAACTGGGCTGTGTACTTCAACTTGAATCTAAGGATGACAATTCCAAAAGCTGTTACTTGTCAGAGTTTCATCACCAAAATATGGACATATGATTTCCCAGGGTTTAGTATACTGAGGCATTCTATGAGAAAAAATATTATGAAACAAGTTAAAACACCAGATTTGGAGTCAAAACACTGCTGGCCTTGCTATTCACTGGTTACATGTGCTTGAGCAAGTTACTTAATCTTCTCTGCTTGCTTCTTTAGTTTAAAAATATGTACATATTACCATAGCACAAAATCTTCATAGTGATGGTATTTGGATAAAAGTAGATGCTCTGCAGTTATTGTCATATATGGTGAAAGCTATGTTCCTATAGTAGACATGAAATCGATGCTATTTTATATGATGAGGCTATTCTGAGCTAATGTAAAGTGAAAGATATATTATTTTCATTTACAGGAACCTTGGAGTTTCAAACCAATTCATATGTAATGATTCAGGATCTTAAAAATAGAAATGTTTTGCAGCCAAGTGTGTAAGCGTAGCTAAACAGGTGGTTTTATAATTAAAATAATCTGAAGTTTTTAATAAACTGTATTCAACATGGACTGCTAACGGTGCACAATTGGTAACTTATTCCTTTTATAATAGTGCTTTTAGTATTCCACTGAAACATGGCCAGTGGATGTGCAATATTCTTAGTTACCATTATGAGGGACTGTGCATATTACAGCCTCTCTACTGTCTCTGCTGTTAGCTAGAAAAGTGCTGGGAGCAACAGCAGCGACTATCAACAGGGAGCCATATTAATTATTTGAAACGCGCCTCATAAGAGGAGTCAACAGAGTTTATTGCAAGTCGAATATTACTTGAAACGGGAAGGTTACTCTAACCGTTATCATAATCTATGTATCATTAACTTTCCTTGTTTAGGAAAAGAGATTAACAACCCTGTAAATTGCTATAGTAAATGTGTGAAATATATAACTGCATATTCCCATGTAGAAAGAAAGTGGCGGATTCTCCACTTCCCACCAAACCTTCTTTAGATAAAGTAGCTTTAGAAAATGAACTGACTCTGTAATGATGCTTTCTTGCCTCAAAATCCTAATTGCTTGCTGGATCATCAGTACAAGCTATATCTACTTTGAGCATTGGATTTTTTTTTTTTTAAGACAAGGCCTCGCTGTGTTGCCCAGACTGGTCTCCAAGAAGCTAACGATTTTTAAATCACTATTTGGGCTTTCCAATCAACTTGAGCACTTTTAACTCATAAAACAAAAAGTGTATTGCAAGTAATAGATAGGATGCTTTGCAAGGGATGGGGAATAAATTCATCTATCTGATTTTAAAATTGTGGTTACTTCTTGTTTTTCTGTCAAACACAGTAAGCAGGGAGGAATGTTTTTCTATCCAGTTAATGGAAGAAAATCCTCAAGGTGAAATATAAGATATTCAGAGTTGCAAATTGATCTAAATAAATGTTACCCAAAGTATGATCTATAGGTTGCTGCCAGTCTGCACATTGTTTATTACTAATATGCAATAAAATAAGTACAGAAACTGAGAGCAAATTGACAGAACACTTAATGTGTGTTTAATCTAACACTAAAAAATGGGGACTTGAATTTTTTACATATTTGAAGTTTTTCCATTTCATTTTTTGTATAACTTATTTTACAAGTATCACTGCATAATAAATTTATAATTTAACCAAAAAGGAGGAAAACACTTCGTTGGAGAAGTACGAATATAATTGGGTGATGTTTGGATGATACATTTTGTGTTCATTTCTAGGCAGCTCTGTCTAAACCCTAAAATTGCTATTGATTCAGTGTGGAGTGAGATAATACAACACCATAAGAACAAAAAGAGTAAAAAGACATAGGTATAATGCCTTAACATTTCTTTTTATGTCCACAGGGCAGGCACATCATGGACAGATTTCATACATCTCTCCACCAATTCACCCTAACCCTGAGCTAGAAAGACCCCCTGTTAGAGGTGAGTTTTTTATTTTAAAAAAATATATATTCATTCCTTGATGAGGGTGATTAATGAAATTAACGATGGTTGTAAAGTATATTTTGTAATGCAGTGCCTGTTTAAAAAGCAAGGATCAAAATATGAAGTGTATGAATAATCTGGTGACAAAGTCTACATGTAAACTAGTCTTACATGTAAACTAAAGAGTGAAATACTGTCCTGAGAAAGTTTCTCAACCAAAATACAGTGGCTTCAAGAAGCAGAGACCCAGTTATTCAACTAGTGGTGGACTGGTTGAAGAGCAATTGAGATTGAGAGATTACCAGATAACCATTACTTTTTTGCTTAGACTTTCCATTATTCTGTTTTTTACATTACATCTTAATCAAAATTATACTGCCAGATTTTTCTTCTTGGAAATTGTTATTTTATTGTTATTCCTTTTAAAGGTCATTATAGTATTAATATAGTCATTTAGTTTTAAAAATGTAAATTTAAATTATGTATTTTTAAATTGATGCCACATGTTTCAGTTAAAGAGTCTTTAAACAGTCATACAAACACAAAGAATTGAAAGGTAACATTTACTAATTCAAAACCTAATAAGATAATTATTTTTTTTTTGCTTTTAAAGAAGCATTTAACGACAATTTTCAAAATGTTTCATAATGTTCAAAGCTGATGTTTTTTGTTTTTGTTTTTTTAAGTATTGGGAATTGAACCCAGTGGTACTCTACTACTGAGCTACATTCCTAGATTTTTTTTTATTATTATTTTGAGACAGTGTGTCACTAAGTTGCTTAGGCTGGCCTCAAACTTAAGGTCCTCCTGCCTCAGCCTCTTAAGTAGCTGGGATTATAGGCATGTGCTACTGCATCCAGCCAAAACCTGATGTTTTATAGAAATGTGATCAAATTTTATAAATACCAACTATGCAGTATATTTTCTTCTACTTTCAGAAGTATTAATTATTGATTAAAGTCATAGATCTGACTTTTTTGAATGTGTGTTCTGTCCAGGCTCTTTCTTCTGGCAGAAGTCTGCTTCTACAGATGGTGAGCTGATGGGGGAGGAGCCTACAGGGAGGTTCAGGTAGAAGAGAATGGGGCAATTGGTTAGGAGTGTACTGCCAGTGGTAACACAGTGATCTGAGAAACATTTTGAGTAGATGTGGCATTTGGCTGAACAGGCAAGGGGCAAAAATACCTCTGAAAGTTCTATGTTAGATGCTGTATTGACTGTGAACCCACCCCAAACCATGCTGAAACGCAGTCCTCAGTGCAACTGTATCAAGACATGGAGCCCTTAAGAAGCATAAGGCCATGAGGGCTCTGTCCTGGCTAAGGGATGAATGCCCTAATAAAGGGGGAGTAAGCTAGCTAGGTTTGTTTTGGTTGTTTGTTTGTTTTTTTCCCTTACACCTTCTGGCATGTGAGAATGTAGAGAGAGATGCCATCATCTTAGAGGCAAAGAGCAGCCCTCATCAGACTCCACATCTGCCCGCCTCTTGATCCTGGACTTAGCTTTCAGAATGGAGAGAAATAAGTTTCTGTTCTTTATAAATTCCCAGTCCCTGCTATTTAGTTATAGCAGCACAAATGAACTGAGGCAGGTGCTTATCACATAATCCCTCATCAAGAATAATAGATCTGAATCCTAAATTGATGCATTGATTTAGACAGGTTAGTTATTAGTAAAATGTACTTACCAACGATAGAGGTCTATTTATGCAAGTTGGTGTCTTTAATACAATCATCAGACATGATTCCAGTTTAAAAAAGAGTACTAAGGTCATGGGTAAAGTAGACTAACGATCTGCTTCAAACTTATTAGATTACAGCAAGAATATAATTATTAGATTACAGAAAGAATATAATTATTATAATTCTGACAGTTGGTTGAGTTGAGTGCATTGCTGACTTGGCTGGGGATGGATGTTCAGCAGGTTGGTTGGTTTTGTAGGGGAAGAGACTCTTTCACTTTTTTTTTTTTTTTTGCGGTGCTGGGGATTGAACCAAGGGGTGTTCTACCTCCGATCTACACCCCCGGCCCTATTTTTTATCCTTTATTTTGAAACTGGGTCTCACGAAGTTGCGGAGGGCCTCACTAATTAGCTGAGGCTGGCCACGAACCCGGATCCTCCGGTCTCTACCTCCCAAGTACTGGGATTACAAGCGTGCACCACCACGCCTGGCATCACGTTTTTGACAGTTACCTTGATATCATTGGGGTAATAGCCACATGTCTCTCATCATTCAGCAGGCTAGCTCACCATCATTCCCATTGTGGCAGAAGGGGCCCCAATAATAGGAAGGCAAGTCCTGAGGTTCAAATGCATTTCAGGCCTTTGCTTGTGTTTGCTAATGTTGGATCAGCCAAGACAAGATACATTTCCACTTCAGGCCTAAGAGAGCAGAGATAGATTGTATCTCTTTATGGAAGAGCCACAGTTCCAAAGAACAGGGATATAGGAAGGAGAGGAATTTAAGCCATTTGCAAATTATCATAGGTAGGCACATAAAAAGTAAAATATAGAATGAAATATGACCCCAAAAAAGGACTGAAAACATGAAGGGGTTCAGAAGCTAATAAACTTAAATTTAGGAATTCTAGGCTTTTCTTTTTTTTTTTTTGTTTGTTTGCAGTACTGGGGATTGAACCCAGGGTGTCTTCAACCACTGTACACATCAGAAATATGAACTTCATCCTGTCTTTGTGAGGACTAGGGATCATATAACACAGAGTCTGATATTTGGTAGGCTCTAGATAAGATATGGCTATTACTATACCTTTAAGTTCATTGATATGGTATATGGGAACAAAATGGACTTTGAAACCAGGCAGAACTGCATGACCTTGGGCAGCTTCTATCTGTCCTCTGTAGAACAAGAATAATAATGTCACCCACCCCCTGCTTGGCATGTTTATTAGAATGATTAAATGCAATAATACATGTTGAGTTCCTGACAAATATCTGACAAGTACAAGACCTTGAGGAGCTGTTTAGTAGGTAGATAGGCATTACTATGAACTGAACTTTAAAATGGCATCATCTTCATACCAATGGGATTGAACTGGTTAAGAATGAATGACAATAACCCAATAGCCATCTCTGCTTAATATGTATCTCAAGCTGCGCTCTCTACCTTAGAGGGACCGTCTCGATAACTTCTCATTCTCACATCATTCCTCAATAAACATTGACCCAGAAACTCTAAAAAAATCGCTCTGTGATTAATATGATTGCAGTTATAATCACTAGTTTATATGACACAACCCTGCAGATTTAAAAAAAACATTTAATTAGATGAAATGTTTACAAATTACCAAAATATCATTGCAAAACAATGCTGTGCATTTTTCTTTCTTTTTTTTTTTGCGGTACTGGGGATTGAACCCAGTGGCGTTGTACCTCCGAGCTACATCCCCAGCCCTATTTTTTATTCTTTATTTTGAAACAGAGTCTCACTAAGTTGTGGAGGGTCTCACTAAGTAGCTGAGGCTGGTCACGAACCCAGATCCTCCAGTCCCAGCCTCCCAAGTACTAGGATTACAAGCGTGCACCACCACACCCGGCATGCGTTTTCCTTAAGACTGCCTAATACTTCATTTAAAGATAAATATTGGAAAGTCATAAAGTTTGCATAATGATATCATTAATCTGGAACTACTAAATATTTCCTTTCAACTATCAAACCTCATGTTCATTAACTATTTTTAAGTATACTGCACACTACTATTGATATTTATTTATTTATTTAATTAATTAGATAGTTAGAGGTACTAGGGATTGGGCCCCAAGAGTGTTCTACCACTGAGCCACACCCCTAGTCCTTTTTAATTTTTAAATTGAGATAGGGTCTCATTAAGTTGCCCAGGCTGGCCTTGAACTTGCAATCATCCTGCCTCAGCCTTCTAAATCAATAGGGTTACGGGCATGTGCCATTGTGCCTGGCTATTGTTGATATTTATATGCAGTCAAATTACATATGCTAACTATATGTGCATCTATCTACCTATGGGAGAGAAGGAAGAAGGACAATTTCTCTTGCATGTTTCAGGGTTTTATTTGAATTTATATGAAATACAAGTTAGGTTCCTTAAATATGGAAATTCATTTTCAATTTTGTGTGAGATAGTATAACAATATCCTTTGAAGTACCTATTTTTTTAACACACCTTATCTTTTTTCTATGTCTGTATTGTAATTTTATACATATTGAACATAGAAATAGTTATTGGTATTCCCCTTACTATATTGACCTATGGCAGTCTAAAACATGAACATATAAAATGTGTTAATATAATTAGCAATATTAGCATGGGGAAGTTTCCTATGGAAAATATGAACTATCCAACATAAAATAATATGAAAGACTTGTTCAAATACTTTGCCATTTTATTCTAGTCATTTGAAATAACTTGAATTTCTTGGTACATTCTTTTTAAATAGTGATTGTGTTTTTAGTGTTTGAGATAATGAAGTAATTATTGGTACCTTTAGAATTGTATGTTTTTTGTGTGTGTGTGGTACCGGGGGTTGAACGCAGGGGCGTTCTACCTCTGCGCTACGCCCCTGGCCCTATTTTTTATACTTTATTTTGAGACCGGGTCTCACGAAGTTGCAGAGGGCCTCACTAAGGAGAAAGAGAGAGAGAGAGAGAGAGAGAGGGAGAGCTGAGGCTGGCCGTGAACCCAGATCCTCCGGTCTCTGCCTCCCAAAGTACTGGGATTACAAGCGTGTGCCACCA